>JADDOH010004457.1:0-123248 GCA_016648135.1 Agrypnia vestita
GGTGAAGTAGGTACTTGTTCTCCATTCTTAAGAACATGAAAGAAAATATATTACTAAGAATATCAAAAATAGATAGTAAATATATATAACGCGCATTTTTTCAACGACTGATTATTTAAGTTTGCTAAAATAATAATTATAAAATCAAGGCACTGTGGGTTTTATTTTATTTCTTAAGGAAATGTTACAATAATGAAAAGTACCTGCTTACGAAAGCTTTATAAGAAACTAATCTACATTTAAAAAAAAAGTTTTTTTTTTACTTCGGAGATTATAAGTAAACAGCTATGAAAATTAATATAAATTTTGTGCAAATGATCAATAAAACTAAAAGAATATAAAAATACTATGCCTTATCCGAATAATTTTATTGGCTGTAGAATATGAATTCGACTGAGAGCCAAACTAGGAGAGTAAAGTTCAGAAAAAAAGGTTTAAATTAATAGACATTAATTAATGTAATTAATATATATTAATTATAATACAAATAATTATTTTTACTACGTATCTTCATACTTTGTTTTGAGTCTACATACTATTGTAAACTATGCCCGTCTCAATACAGATATTTCTAGTAAGATAGGCACAGTCCAACCTAAATTTGTATATTCAACCTAAATAAAAATAACTTCTTCATATTTTTTTATCATCATAAAACCTTTGTACTTTTGAACACTTAACGGATCAATACACATTCATGAACTTACTTGCTTGTGAAATAAAAATGTTTATTTTAAACTTTGGATACTAATTAAGATTATTTTAAATGCGTATTTAATTAATAAACAGCCTAGGTTACTAATTTAAGTAACCTAGAAAAAAATATATCACGTGAGCAATGAAAACAGTCTATGATTTTATCGAAACATATTGAAATGATTTTTCTTAAACATATGCTTTATCAATGCGTACACCGAATATATTTTGTAAATATTCAATTTATGGTTTTTATAAAACATTTATAGCCCCCTGAAAAAACTCGAGATTTATTAAAATTAAACATATGAATATGCTCGTGATTTTTATATTGTATTCTATGAATATTAGATACTTTTCGTTATGGGTAGGTTGATGTTTTTGAATATGTTCCTTAGTTTATTTGTGAAAAGTTATCTCATGTTTTTAAATCAGTGAAAAGATTGAAAATGCATGTTAACATATTTTTTATGTATGTAAAAAATGTGAACTTAACGTGAATTAATTCATTAAAAGTCAATAAAACTGTAGATCTGTCCTTTAACTTATTCTACTCTATGTATAATATATAATTATATCAATATGTTACAGACTTATTTTACTTTATGGATTCTACTTACCTTCAAATCAAGCCACATAAATTAGGCAAGGTTTTACTGATATATTATTTTAATTAGAGGCAATGATTTTCTTAAATTTTAAACATTTTTTAATTTTTATAAGTGCCTAACCTCATTATTTAGGTGAAAAGAAGTTTTCGGCTATTTACGTAATGTTATATTCATATTTCACAATTTGCGCACAAACTCTTTCCGCAGTGAAATACATTATTCAGTGATTGGGATGTTTTATTCCATCCCTTAATTATCTTAAAACAGAAACATCTTACCTTCAAATCGAAACGCTCCAACGGCGACTTTGAAACTTTGTTTTCCGCGAAAAAAAGTCCGCGAGAGTCGTGAACGAAATGAGACACGCACGAAACTAATGCAAACAGCTGTCGACGGCGGTTTCGAATCTCGAACGGAAATGAATCGAAAAGAAAATATATACCGCAATAGTTTGTTAGAGTGTTCTCGATGGAGGGCGGTTTCAGGCACCGTTCTAGCAGTTACCACGGCGGCTGACGGCGTCCCAATGGGCCGAAGGGGCGGCCCCGCGGCCTTACATAGTTTTCGGAAGGGTGCGCGCGCAACCCTCGCCCACGCGTAACTGTTGCATCAGCGGACAGGCGTCATAGTCCAACGTTCACAGCCCAACATATGGATGGAAAATTTTCCGAACAACCCTTACAGCGGTCGTCCGATCATTGATTTAAATGTTAAAATAATACAATAAGCGGTTCGCGATAAGTTTAACCATGTGCGATTCTTTCGATTGATTAGAAAATAGAAAAAAAATAGATTTAACGCTTCTCCTACCGGGCAGTAAGCATTAAAAACGTATTTTAATAATAATTATTATTAGTAGCTGTAACCCGTCAAAAATTAGGGTACTTTTACATGTCGGTTTCGAAGAATTAAGTATTTATATATAAAAAAAATAAAGAAAAAAATATATAAAAGAAAAGAAAAATAATTACTATCAAGAGGAAAAAAAGATTTTTTTACTATAAAGAAGTTACCGACGTTACGAAGTTACGGAGACAGACAGACAGACAGACAGACAGATGGACAGACGGACGGACAGACAACGAAATTATTATAATTGAGATAGATATTTTTTAACGAGATAGTAACAGAATAATGGGTACATGATACATAAAGAACAATATATTATTATTAAAAACTAAGACTATTATCCCAATTACAAGTACAACTTTTTGAATGATGATAGGGTATCTGCAAGATTATCAACATCCAACATTAAGAATATTTTGAGTTTGTCCAAATTTTTCAGTAAAAGCATGAAGTGAAAAAAATATACAACTTCATCTCTATGAGATATCTACAATATATCTTGATCAATGACGTCCCCCCGGATAAAATCCAGCACTGGATTACTAAAATCCAGTACACTTCATACTGGATTTTATCCCGGGGGACGTCATTGATCAAGATATATTGTAGATGTCTCATAGAGATGACGTTGTATATTTTTTTTCACTTCATGCTTATTATCCCATAGTAAAATATAATTTCATTCACTGACCATCTATAATATAAAATGACAAACATTAAGGCCAGCACAATATGTAGTATATGTACGAATAAAGAATGAAGAAATTTAAGTGGTGAATAAAAGAAGAATTAGAAGTAACTTGACAACTGAGTAATTCGATAAAAATATTTTAATAATACCAAAAAAAATTACCAAAAAGTGTTTTTTTAAGCGAAATAAAAACTTAACCTAGATACCTCGCAATAAGTATATATAAAATTCCATTGTCACTCCGCTTAGTTTTACAAAATAATTTTTGGGAAATGAAACTGAGAAGGAAAAAATTCAAAACAGCCGTGAGAACCATTTTAGGTTGTTATAGATATACAACAATTAGCGATATGGTGCTTTAGTAGTGACGAATATTTATTTAGATTTGGTAAGACATTTCCTATTTCGAAGCCAGTAAATGATGTATATTTTCGATTATTGATTAAGAAGTAGGTAAGTTATATTGTGGTGCAACATGATTGTTTTAAATTAAACAAAATTATTATTAATTACACCCCTGAAGATCAGAGAAAATGCTGTTCTTGAAATAATAATAGTGATGAATAAAGCTCAACGTTTGTGTGTATCTTCTCAGGAACTGCCAACATCTCGGTTATTTTAATGTTCTGACTTTCATGGTCTCGGTGTCGATTGTTTGATTAGGTTTAAGAAGTGTTCTTGTGTAATATATATTAATAATACACATACATAACACTACTTACACCTACTGTAGCTTGTGTTATTGCTTAATACCTAACCTAAATTGTCTGTAAAAGCCAAGAAGGGCTTTAAATAACTAAATAATTTGCAAAGTGTAAATTAAATAAGTTTTTTTTTACGTATGAACACGTGTCGCATCAATATCCTAAAATTCTCAAACATAATCAGAAGCCTGTGCTATGAAAATAGGACTATCTTGCTGGTGTCCTGGAATGGGGCTCGAACCACCGACCATCAGATCAACGAAACGTGATTTAAATAATAGTGACAAACCATCATGCTGTTTTTCCGCAGGGGTAGGCAGAGAGGATAGAATCCTTAAATATTCTTCCATTTTGACACACCGCTTTTGCTTCCGCTACATTCATACATTTTCTCATACACGTTCTACGGTTGTTGAGGCTTTTAACAGGGCAGGGGATCGTGCCAGGTCTTTCGCGGACGCCCTCTATTCCTTTTGCCTTCAACACTCGCCCCATGTATTATCATAACCATCCTTTCCTCACTCGTACGTTCTACATGACCAAACCATCTCAGCACTCCTTTCTTTATTCTGTCTGCGGCACTACATCCAGCATTACATTCACTTTTAATTTGTTCATTCCTCATTTTCCACACAAGCGTCACACGACCGCATTTCCACCGCATTCAGTCTACTTTCATTCGTTTTGCCAATTCCAGGATTCACTTCCATTCACCAGATTTGGCACTAGTGTATTAATTTAATTCGTTTTAATTGATTCTGTTCATTGAATAGTTAATTAATCATTGATTAATAAATTCCTAATTAATTTCCAGTGTTTTTATTCATTCCTCCTTAGTCATGACACGTGACAATACGGAACAGTATCAAATTAATAGGAATATATATTATCATTTTTCGATAACAGTACTTTTTAAATATTTATAAACACTTTTTTTCTAAACTTTCAAGTGATTAATCTTAATTTGTTTTAATTATCACGGAATTACGTTTTAATATTAATAACTGCCTTTATTCAGACATTAACATTTAAGATTTGCTTGTAACAAGTTAGGCTGTCACACCATGGCAGTTCCGTCGGTATGCCTTTTGGCAAAGGCCTCCTCCAATTTCCTCCATTCCTCCCTATCTTTTGCTATTCTGGTCCACGCGCCACCTGCTGTAGCCTTGATCTCATCCACCCATCTTCTAGAAGGCCTGCCTCGTTTCCTTTTCTTGTTGTTTTTGACCATTTCTCTCTTCCCCTGATTGTATGTCCAGTCCATTTCCATTGAAGCCTTGTGATGGATACTTTAACATTCTTCGTTTTTGTTTGTTCTTTGATTATTTAATTCCTTATTCTATTGTTTTTTCCCCAATATACTTCTCTCCGTAGCATTTTGGCAAAATTCTAACTTTCTGTCGTGGGCTTTAGTGATCGCCCAGGTTTGACAGCCGTAAGTGGGACAGGCAGAATGCAAGTATCGAAGAGTTTCCTTTTGATGTCTATGCTCATATCTCCGTTCTTCACGATTTCCTTTAGACTTTTATTTTAATTACGTTTTATAAAATCATAATTTTTAAAAATAAAACGATTTTATCAAAAAATAATCAAAATAAACCTTTATTTTGTGTATTAGCTGTAACCCGTCAAAAATGACGGTACTTTTACATTTTGCGTATTACACAAGTGACACGATGATACATATTACGATGACACGAAGTCACGCAAATACTAATTTAATCCCTCTCTCCTCTTCTGCCTACGCCGGGAACTTCAGAACTTTCATTAAGTGATGCGGAAGGTTTAATGAAGTTTAATATTAATTTCCATGTTGGTGCCGTCGAACAAAAGACTTCAAATCCCCGTAAGTCACAATATTCCATATATCCATTTTGTTGTGTTAAGCTTATAGTGTTGGCAATAAATTTATACTAATAAAATTAAGGGAAATATCTACACCTATAAAACTTAATGTCTGTTTGTTCTCTATACATATACGAATCTACACCGTTTGTCCGATTCGACTCAAATTTTGCATACTTATGCTTTAGTACCCGGCGGGTAACAAAGGCGATATTTCCTCCCTCCCCTTCATACATTTTCAATGCAAATCTGTTCCGTTCTACCGGAATTCCATATTTACCCCTTCCCCTCACCCATATATATTTTTTGTACAAATCTACACCATTTGACTGATCTCACCCCTCCCCTGATATATTTTCTGTTAAAATCTACACAGTTTGACCGATTTGAATAAAAATTTTCATTATTCTTTAGTACCCGGCGGGTAACAGAGACAACTTTTCCCCTTCCTTTTTACCCCACTCTCTCTCCTGATATATTTTCCGTACAAATCTACACCGTTTGACCGATCTGACCCAAATTTTGCATACTTATTCTTCAAGACCCGGCGGGTAACAAAGACAACTTTCCCCCCCTCCCGTTTTTCACCACCTCCACACGAGATATATTTTCTGTAGAAATATACGGCATCTGTGTTTGCCGATCTGATCCAAATTTTGCATTCTTATTCTTTAGGTCCCAGCAGAATGCGTAGAATAATTCCCTCCTGGATATCCTATCCATCCCAGCCTTCTTAACTAATTTGGGGGTAACTCGCGTCATATTCTGGTCGTCAGGACCAGTCGTCTGCCAACGTTTCGAACAGATCTCACTGCTCATCTTCAGGGCGCCTTGTCGATGAGCTACTTCTCTGAAAAGCGCACAAACGCTCGGGTCCGGAGCTCACCGTCTTAACGGTGAACTATACAGGATTATTTGGAAAACATTAATAACCTCGCAGGACTATATTCCTGCTACGATTATGAGTCGAAAATGTTCAAGCTATCATGACCTAATATCAATAGTTATGGAGATATGCGACATCAAAGTTTGCATTTTTTTTCAATATTTCTGAATTATTTTTTGTAAAACGTTGGAGTATCATTTTTGACTTATAATCAAACCAGGAATATAGTCCTGCGAGGTTGTTAATGTTTTCCAAGTAACCTTGTATACCCTGATGAAGCTACGATTGTAGCGAAACCGTATAGAATAAAAGCCAGCGATCGCCAAACTTACGTTATCAAAGCTGAAGAATTTTCTGTATATGTGCATTTTAGTAGGAAAGAAGTTTGGATATTATGACATCTAGTTCGGGGGATTTTGGCAGATAACAGGTTATACAGGTACAAAAAAATGTATAAGTTAAACGTGGCAGCAACTCTAAACAGTTGGACAGCGGAAATCATCTGGCAATGTGAGCAAAATTCGTAACTTTTTTGTAGGTATCTTCTTTTTCATTTTGTGTCACATTTTTATATTGAAACATATCAAATAAAAATTTATTTATTATGTTACTTATATTTTAAATACGTATATTTTCCTGAAATGACACAAATTTAATAATTTAATCAATTAATAAATTACCAAAACCAGCGATGTTTTAAAAATGAAGAAAATTGCTCCACCTAGTGGGCTTTATATGACATGTCCTTTTTCTAACTGAGTATTGATGAAGATTTTGATTTTTTTGTATTTATATAAAAGTAATCATTCTTTTTTATTATTTATTCAATTATTAATGATATCAACTATGTAAAAAGTGTTAAAAAACTGCACAAAAATATATATTTTTCTATGAACAATATTTTTAAAAAACATAAATTGTAATTTAACTAATTTGAGATTTTGCAATCATTTTAATAAACTTAAGATAAATGTTAACTTTGTAATACTGTTCAGAAAAGGCAAATCCATACAATCATATAAAGCCCACAAATTGGAGCAATTTTCTGTATTTTTAAAACATTGGCTTGGTAATATATTAATTGAATAAATAAATAAAAATTGTGTCATTTTAGGAAGAAATATGTATTTAATGTATAGCAACCTTACGAAATAATTTTAATTTTAATGTCGTTCTGTACAAAAATGTGAAGATTCAAGAGAAGATTTGAGAAAAAGTGATGAATTTTTCTCACATTACCAGACAATCGCCTTAAGATCTTTAGTCAGAAAGTCCTTCATTTTCCAGGACCTCTTTTCGTCACAATTTTACCTCAAATTATGTCTCAGGATATAGCCAAAATATTGTAATTTCATTTGCAACCCCATTATTTAGACATTTTCACACTCACACACACACATACACTCATATTGATGCACTTTACTTAAATCGCTCAGGTTCGCACTAGAAAACTTCTCGCTTGTCGGTAGGTACTTTCTTAATTTACTATAGCAGGAACACACACGCGCTAGCGCCGCACGATTTCACTTTCTATGATAATAGCCCCCTGTCTACTCTGATATAGCCGGTCAATCTTTCCTTATAGGTAAATGTCGCGTCGCGATGGTTCCAGAACACATTGGGCAATTCGAGACCTTTGTAGAAGTTTCCAATTTACTTTCCGCCGACCTTACTAGTACATATTGCACACTGGCGACCTCTTTTGTAGAAGAAGAGAACACTCCACAACAAAGTGCATACAATTTACGCCCTAGAAAGCAGCACCTATAATCAGTCCGACCTCCACCTCCGCGGGTAAAGGTCGTCCTCCTGATGACGTCGGATAAGCATCCAACGAAACGTCAAGATTAGCTTCTCGGTAATACATACGGTGCGTATAAAATATCAGAAATTACAGTTAAATATGTCTAACGACCGTAATAACAACCTTAACTCTTTAATTACTTTTAAAAGCTGTAAAGTGCTATAATTCTGTCTGACTCTACCATTGCTCTGTTAATGAAAGATTCGCCTCATTATATATCTCCCTGTTGCATCTTCTTCGTATTCACTCAGATCTGTATCCATTTTCAATTAAATTCTCTTATTCTAATACTTAAGAAGGTAGAGAAGAAGAAAACAAGCCAGATCAATGTCAGAGACTAATTGGAATGACGAAGGCGCTCCCATTTTATATTTTCAGTTTTATTTTAGTAGTATCGCTAACAATGTTTTTGAAATAAAAATATACAATTCAATTAAAACTCAGACGTGGGCAACGTTTATGGATTTCCATGATAATTGAAACAGCTGTTGAGTTTAAAGACCCGCCCCAGCAAGTTCACAGAGCTTACGCGCGAATAAATAGCAAAACACCATGGACTACAAAATGCTTTGTTTATTATACAGGGTGGACACAAAGGCCAACATGTATATTTTTTATCAATGAAAATTGTCATTGATGAAATTTAATCAACATTTTAATCAAAATTTTCAATTTAATTTAGATTGTACTATGGTAGCCCAGTTTCCTTTGTTCTATTTTTTATTCACTTTTTGTATAAATATTAAACAATGGAGAGTTTGTTGCCAGCTGACAATTTCTTCCAACCAACCACACAATTTAGTTGAACGATTGAAATAAAAGATTACTGGGTGTGCCCGCGGCTTCGCACGCGTAGATTTTTATTAACTTTTATGCATATTTTATCAATTTGTGTAATAACCTTATAGATATATGTCGTCGCGGACTTTTTATCGAACATTTGGAATTCTAAAACTTGTCTTTCGAAAGTATTTAAATATCTCTTACCGTTAAGGCAGCGTTCGTTAAAAACGCACCGCTCGACCATTTATTTTTTCGTCGATTTTTGTTGTAAAATAGGTCACCACGAAAATCCTTTTTATTTTAACGGGATAATATATAGTCTATATCTACTCTGGAGGTCCATTTTAAATATTGATGAAACAATTTTTGAAATCGGATGAGTAGTTTCGGAGATTCCCTTATACATCCAAGCTTTAAACTTTACCTCTTTATATATTAGTATAGATAACATACCCACCCACACATTAGTGGGTGGGTATCCGGTATATGAGTAAAAATCCTGTTACTAGTAACTTAAAAACTTTACCTCTTTATATATTAGCACTCGTTTAGATATAATAGATGTCTCACGGAGACGAAACTGTTTTTTTCTAAACTTTGTATGGAAGTCTTTTTGAGTGTTCGTAGGGCTTACGACCTTATGTAGATCGTAAGCTCTATAAACACCCAAAAAGACTTCCATACCTATATTCCCATATTGAAAAAAAAAATAGTTTCGTCTCTATAAGACGTCTAAAATATATATTGATTAAATATCGTGATATATGATGATTAATGAAAAAAAATCTCAAAGAACAATTGAGATGAAGACTCTCCGACCCATTGCGGGACTGACAATCCGAGACAGAGTGAGGAATTCTGAAATATGAAGGACTTGCGACGTCGAGGATATTATCTGATGGGGAAGATCTAGAAGAAGTTACTGAAGAGATCATGTGGAGAGAGTTTGTTCTGAGAGAGTAGTGAGTGTAGCAGCGAACGAGCTACCGTCAGGTACCAGACACCCAGGAAGACCACATAAAAGATGGCGGGATAGCTGGACATCTGTATCCCAGGAACAGGCTCCGAGCAATGACAAGACGCAGTCCTAGATGAAGCAGAAGAAGAGAAAGACTGCACTTCGAATGAGGAGCTGAAGAATTAAAAAAAAAATTATCAAATACATGTGGCACCTCCGCTCAAATAGTGTCATAACTCAAAACGATAAATCAATTTTATTGTATGATTAGCTTCATAATACTATAACATCTTGTCTCAGAAAGCGTTTTCTCTTCCAACTTATCATACCAACAATAGGAAATCTTCTCCCATTCTACGCATATGCTCAGATTATAATTACCTATTGAATTCTTTTATCTTATATACTATAGAAATTATAATTACCTATTGAAGATATTTTTAACACTAAATATGAAGAGTATCGTCATATGGCGAGGCAGATAATAGAAACTCGTCCCCCTCCCTGACCATGTACATTATATACATTACGTACCCTTTTATATTTTATATTAAAATTAAATAAATTTGTTTTCAATTAGGAAGTTTATGTTAAAGTTAAATTAGGAACAATCGGTTAAATTAAACTGTAAAATTGTTTTATCTGTCATTATCTAACAGACTTATCAATAATTATGTCCTATCTGGGTCGTCCTTTAATTGTGGGAGAAATTTTACTATTTTCCCGTATTTTGTCTTACCAACCAATTTTGTCTCCTTGTTGGATGACAGAATAAAATATAGTTCAATTATTTGTCCCTAGAAAGCATAAGTGTGATTGCAATCTTCTTCTTCTTCTTCTTCTACTACTTCTTCTATCCCTTATCCTATTGGGTCGGGGTTCCTGTACCACATAGCAGATTTGGGCTTCGCTCTCCACGTCAGCCCAATAAAGTTACAACCTCGCTTCGCAGCAGTCCTTAGCAAGTTACCACCAGCTCCTCCTAGAACGGCCCCTTAGTCTTCTGCCTTCTGGTCTTGCCTGGAATGGCAGTCTATCTGCCGGCATCCGCAAAATATGTCCCAGCCTCCTGTGATTTCTCGATAAATGTCAATAAGGGTTCCACGAAACATTCTCTTATTTGCTTATTTCTGATTCTGTCTCTTCTGGTAACGCCTACTATATTCCTCGTAGAAATTCTATCTCGGCGGTCTGTAGCCTTGAGCGGGTTCTTTCGGTCAAGATCCCGTGCTCGTGGCCGTACACTAGGGTTGGCCTGAAAACTGATTTAAATATTGCCAACTTTGCTCGCTGGTTGAGCTCCGCTTTTCGAAATACAGGGCTCGTCCTACCTGGCTTGCGGTTCCTATCCTACTATCCAATTCACTTTCTTGCTTTCCATTCTGAGATGTCATTGTAATGCTAACGGAAGTTATAAACGAACCGAACATAAACAGTGTCACGTCATGTAAGGCATTTTTTTGGGTTGTGGCACTATTTGAGCAGAGCCGCGATGTGTTATCGTCTAAAATTGAATTTCACACGAGAGCAATATATTGAAATATACAAAAAAAAACATCACCTTCCGCTTCTATAAAACAGACGTATTTTTTTACTAAAAATAGCCTTAAACTCAATATATTATTAAATTACTACCCAAGCTCTCTATTTATGTACCTCCTTTAGTTCTAAGAAGTAACACTCTTCTCTTTACTCCCCTTTTTCTACAAACTACGGGAAAAAAATTATATTTACGACGAACTTGCAAAAAATTCAATGCACTCACAAAAAATATTATTTAGATTAATTTAAAAATAAATCTTCTGATGTACGCCCCTTGCTTTTCAAGCCATTTTTTAAAATAAAATATATGTAATTTTTTTTTTAAATTGTATCTACCTCTCCACTTTTATATCTAATACTCCACAACAACGCCCTCGAAAGCATAAATCAATTCGCCCTTTACCTCCGCGGGTACAAGTCGTCCTCCTGATGATGTTGAATAAGAATTCAACGAAACGTCGAGAATCGTACGGAGAAACATACGGTTCCTATAAAATATCCGCAACCAGTTACAGTTAAATCTACCTAGTTTCATCGTTTATAAAATTCTCAATTCCGTGTCCAGTAGATTTCCAAGAATTTAGTTATAAAATAGCTTTCAAAAGTTGCGTTTTGACCTACATGTAATGGGATAAATACTTTTCAAAAAATTCTTAAGCGCAGTGTTAGACCTTTACCGGCATTTAAAATATTGAAAAAATACATATTTTAAATTCTTTTTTCATTTTTATAAAATAAAAACATGAAATAAAATTCCATAAAATGGCACTAAAAACTTGTGTATTGATAGATAATGATAATAGATATTCTAAAAACATATTTTAAGGGTTGTTTTGGATCTCTACTAACACTTGAAATTTTGAATCTATTTTTTTGTCATTTTTTATTAATCTTTCTCCGCGATGTTTTCTTAAACCTAGAGAAAATGAGCATTTAAGCAATCTAAAATATTTTTTCCACTGAAGATAACATCGATACAATTACCTAGAATGAGAGTCAAGTTATGTACGTCTCAAACCACATTGCTGATGAAGAATTAAAAGAAAGACTGCTAAATTACACTCTACGTCTACAAGTTGTTGAATTTCTCTGTCACACACACAAGCAGTAAATCGACAAATTAAGACTATGACGGCAGCTTCTGAGAATGAAGAGAAAAATTTCAAGATTTATAAGTAACAGAACTTTATCAAAAATTCGGATGTCTTCTTTTAGTCATAAGTGTCAGTTTGCATTAGGATTGTCAGTGCCTATTTAATACGAAAATGTTATTTCCTACAAAAGTACTTTGTTTTATAATACTTAATAAAAATGTTTCATGTCTATGGCATAGTTGAAATATTTGAAATACGTCAGATAAAGAACATATATACAGCTTTCAAAAATTTGATAATGTATGTTCTTAATATGTAACGGTGAACGTTGGATCGTGTAAACTGATCACTAAGGCCAATTAATAAGGTCATAAACCTTGTGGCCACCCTATAAAGACTTTCGTATACGAGACTTCTAAAATTTATCTTATTTCGATTTATTTCGTTGAAATTCTAATTATATTCGACTTTTTTTTTTAAATTTGCGATGTTCATGTTGCCCTGCATCGATAATGATCATTACCAATTTGATTTTGTTTGCTTGTTCGCCACTTGCACTGTACACTATTACTCGCCGTGCATCTCATGTGCCTATTTCGTACATGATAGCATTGCAATAGTATTTTTAATAAATGTAAGTTGCTGGAGCAGGCCAAATGCACTTGTAATTGGGATTCAAATTCACAATTTTTTTCTGTGTGCCTATAGTCTGCCTATTACCAAGTACATAGTTAATTGTAGAGTATTTTTGATGAACAGTATTGTTTTTCATTAAGATCATTAATAATATAAACCTCGTTACCTTTACGTGAGTTTTATAATATTTTAATATTTTTTCACTTCTTAAGTTTCGAGAGAAACAGAATCACTCGACAGGTGAAATATCAAACAGACTATTTTAAATATAGTTAAGAAAAAATAATTATGTACTAATACGAAAACAATTTTTTTTTAAATACTATAATTGATAAAAATATACTTTGTTTTTACCACTCATTTATTTAAACATGTAGATATTTTCAGTAAATAAGTGGTGAAAACAAAGTATATTTTTATTAATTTTATTAATAATTTCACCACAAAATCATTTAGCTCTTTTTGAAGAAGTTAAAAGATAACTATTTGTCAAAAGGACCTGGTTATTTATAATATTCAATTTATGATTCAAACTTTATTCATTTAATCAAATATTTTTTTTTTTTAATAAATTAAAGTTTTATTTTGCCGTACACCTAACAAGAAGTTTATTTCAAGATGCCTTAACCTCATGCGGTCTTCTATAGATATGACAGAGACGCAAATTTTCATGTTGTCCGCAAATTGTAAAACTTCTACTTGAAAGGATCTATATGTTGTATGTATTATTTTACCAAGTATATCATTAATATCTTGAAGAAAATAAAATATCTTTTTTTTTTATATATATATATTTATTAATTTTTTTGATATTTATTAAATTAAACATATGCCAAACTGCACAGCAGTTTTAGGGCATGGTTTCCTTCAATATTCATTATCGAGTGTTGCATGTTTTTTTACAAGGGGTACATGATATGTAATTATAAATTAATGAAATATTAGATACATAGCTTTAATATATATTCTTTTAGCTTGTACTTTTTTAAAGCCAATGGAGTATTTTTGTCTTGCATCATCTCAAAGAATTTTTTATCTAATTTATTAAAGATTCTTGCCATAATACAATCTCTTTTTCTTTCGCCATACACGTTGTTAGTGATTGGTATTCTCATTGTTCGTCCTGTCGATCTGATTGCATAGTTAAGGTGTGTGTCAGTATGTATATTAATATTATTTATCATTTCTTTTAGTATTATATTATATTTTACTTTTTGGTCAATTGGTAATATTTTGCACACTTTGAATAATTTATTATAATCATCCCTGTACATACATTTAGTTCTATTAAATCGTCGGTACAAAATGCATTTCATGAAGCCTCTAAAAGAAAATGTCATTATAGCTGCTGCGAACAATTTTCTTATGAAAACTGTATAATGCATCGCTCGAAAGTATATTCGCGTCACACGTACGTTTCCGTTTCAACTTTCAGCGCCACGAAGGACTTCGGCACATAAGTGGCTGGGAAACTCCGCCCACGCCCTCTGCATTTTCCCGGAAGGGAAAACAATTCTCTCCGTAACGAGGAGTCAAGTTTCTCTGATGAAAGCAAATGATTTATGCCGAGGGAAAATTAATGGAACGCTTCTTTTTTCCGCGTTCCCTAATGAACAAGAACGGCTCGAAAGGACACCGACGCGATTGCGTGCTGAAATATGAAATCACGAGCTGTGGATATAGGGATGCGTTGAAGCTCCGAGATTTAGTTGAGATAAATTACAATACCGTGTACAAAAAAAGGTGTGAAGATAGATGGCATATATTTAAGTCACCTAAGATTTGCTGACGACATAGTAGTTGTAAGTAATAATATCAAAGAACTAAGTATAATGCTAAAAGAATTACACGAAGCTTCGAGCAAAGTTGGTCTTAAGATGAATATAAAGAAAACAAAAATTTTGAGTCCAGAGTACAAAGTCATCACTATAAATGATAATAATATTGAAATAGTAGATGAATATATATACCTTGGACACAAGATAAAAATGAACAAAGATAACCAAACAGCAGAATTGCCAAGACGAATAGGAATGAGCTGGGCTGCTTTTGGCAAACTCAAACATATCTTCGAGAACAAAGAGATCCCATTTAGCCTAAAAAGAAAAGCCTTTGAATCGTGCATACTGCCAGTGATGACGTATGGATTGGAGACTATGGCCCTTACGAAGAAAAGTGTAGAAAAGCTCAAATGCACGCAACGATCCATGGAGAGATCCATGCTTGGAGTAAGCCTAAGAATTAGAAACGACCAAATTAGGCGCAGAACTAGAGTAGTGGGTATCATGGATCGTGTAGCGAAGCTAAAATGGCAATGGGCAGGACACGTTGCAAGACAGGATACTACAAGATGGTCTCCCAGAGTTCTGAAATGGAGACCTTGGGAAAATAAATAAGGCATCGGAAGACCTCAAAAGAGATGGGCCGATGATTTTGTCGCTGTGGGGGAAAGAAATGGCTACAATTAGCCAACAATAGGGAAGAATGGAAAAATAAGGAAGAGGCCTATATCCAGCAGTGGAAAGACGAAGGCTGATGAAGAAGAAGAAGAAGACCGTGTACATTAGTGATGCAGCAAATATACTTTTACGAATACGAATATCAAGCGTACTATTCGGCGAATACGAATACAAATAATTCAATAAAGTAATAAATAATAAGGAACGAAAGTAGATTGAATGCAAGGGAGATGATAGAGTAAAGAATGCAGATATTAGAAACGAATGTAAAGCTGATCTTAGCATAATTAATAGAATTAAAAAAGGGTCGCTCAGATGGCATTAGGTTAGGGCTTGTTGAGCGAATGAATGAGGAAAGAATGGTAAGAAAAATATATAATGCAAGTGTTGATGGCGCCAGAAAGAGAGGGCGACCGCGAAAGACGTGGCACGACCAGATTAACCAGATACTGGAAGATAGGACCATTAGAAGCCTCAACAACCGGTGAGCTTGCATGCGAAGATGTATGTGGATGAGGAGAGAGTTGTATGTCATTACAGAAGAGTGTGGCTCTCTATCCTCTCTGACTACCCCCACGGGGAAACGGCGTGATGGTAGTAAGTAAGTAAGTAATAAATAATACACCACTATTCACATTATTTTATTAAGAGATTTAATAATTAAAATTTTCCACCGGCAAGTTTTTGTTAAAACATCACAAAATTTCTTTTATCCGTTTGTACATTCCCAGCGGTTGAAAATAAATACAACTTTTTTCACGCTCCCGAGCGTTCATGTTATTAGATTTAATTTCAAATTATTTTATGAGAGTTAACGCTGTTACACACAACGGAAATAAAATGGAACGAACAATACCTATTACAAAACAAAAATTACGTGAAATGAGTACCTAACCTTATTAATAACCCAACGAAACTAGATGAAATAACTCTTGTTATGCTGTGAAACAAGTAACAATTGACAACTTGAGAACTCAACAAATCCATTCATTCAATGTTAGGGGAATCCTCGATAATAGAGTGCGTAGGTATGTTCGGATATACGGTGCACAGCCAAACTTAAATTTCCGTTGCAAATTCAAATTGTTGGACAAATCCGTTGGAGATTGGTATAATATATATTCTATTAATTTAAACTTTACCTATCTGTTGTTAAGGCCCCTTAATTAATAAATAAATAAAGAAAAAATTTAAATTTTAAAAAATACACTACGGAGTTCTAATTTGACAGCGAGACAAGACACGTGAACATTTTTGATACATGATTAAGGCGTAAGTCAACCTGTTAAGTATTGTGGACTAGCTCTGTTACACCGTATATATTTGATAGAAGATAGTTCTATCAAATATATACGGTAGGAAAAGTAAACGTGTATATATTATATCCTAGGGCCACCTCTCAGGGTCAATAATGAAAGACCAGGTGACGGAATATTTGTTAAAAAAAATAGTTACCAGTTTGCGCATATAACGTATAAATACATATATGATTTCCATTCCTCCAAAAAATCATATAAAATACACAACAATTACTCTTATACTTCAAATTATGCGTAAGATTTTTTAAGCATAATTTGATAACAATGCAAATTATGCATAATTTGGGTATTTTTACATGTGGCTGAGTGTAGACAATAATAATTTTTTTTTAACCTATTTATATAAAATGTACATTTTTTAAACCTATTTTGTATAAAGAGAACTGAAATTTCATGGAGGTAACATATTGTATTAGGGCATATTTACATGTGGCTGAGAGTAGACGATGATTATTTTTAACCTATTTGGCATAAAATGTAAAATGTATTTTGTATAAAATGTACTTGCATATAAGTAAGTTACAATTGTAAACTTTGCCTGTCTCAACACAGAGCTCTCTAGTGAGACAGGCATAATATAATCAAATCTTACCAATGTATATAAGTAAAGCAATGAAATGAAAAAAAAAATGAAAAGATGCACCCGGTTTAATGCGCTCGCCTCCCCCACCACTCCGCGGCGGGTGGCAAGCACACAAAAACACTACACTTCGCTTACGTTCTCCGGTACACACAAGCTAACCAAGAGCGCGAACGTACCTTCCGTGAGATGGCTTCCCTTCGATTCCCGGGGTTACTCGATAGACAGGTATATTACTCCACCTGAATACTCTTCACTTATTCAGGTGAAATACATAACACAATAAATATTTTAAAATTAATTATTTAATATTTAATGTGAATGATACAGTCGACCATCTAAGAAATACAAATATTAATACTAATAATATATTAACTATACAAATTAAAACACAGGTAAAAGTGGCTATTAAAAAGCTTCTAAATAAAAGTAAGTTAGTTTTTCAATAAAATCTTTGCCGTCAACCCATTTTATGAGCTACTTTACTGGTGGTCTGGTCTTATGGAAAATTTCAACAAAATTACTTTAATTTATTTTGCAGCGATAAAAAGGCTTACTAATTAATCTAAACATAAAATTGTTATGCGTTATAAAATTGTCACGGATTCGTAGCGGTGAGCAACGAAATGAAACACTTGTAAGCAATGCCAAACTTTTATTGAATTCAAAATCACTGGACACCAACTTTAGCTGGAACACTGTTCCGTGATTCAAACTTATTCTTTGCACTAGAATATTCCATTCTCTGGTATGCTTTATTCGCGCCGCTTGTTGATAGCAGTCTATTGGGAAAGTATTGTCACGAGATGGTAGAATCAGAAGGAATTACTTACTATCGAAGTTTCTCAAACGGTCCATACGAATCTGGAATCGATTGGGCAATTCTCCTAATTATTTGACAGTGAGCTCCGGACTAGAACGGTCGTGCACTTTTCGGAAAAGTAGCTCATTGAAAAGGCACCCCGAAGATGAAAAGTGAGATCTGTTCGAAACTTCGGCAGACGACTAGAATTCGACGGGTTATCCCGCGTCAATGTTACAAATTGACAAACCCCTCAAAAGCAGACAGAATTCTAAGAAGTAATGCAAAAAAGTACTATCAAATTAATCGAATTAAATTTACTTGACTCTGAACCGTCAGCCTTAAGCAACGTGTTTCACGAACGTGTAAGAGCGACAAGTCACCCCCACCCTCCTCCCCTGAAGATAAACAGTGTGATCTGTTTGAAACGTCGGGATTACATCGGTCCTTCTCAGGATCAATTGACGCGGGATTACCAAGACAATTTACCTCTATTATATTCAACCCATGAGAATCTCAAATTTAAAAATTTAACATGCCAATAATAATTAAAATAAAGTTATGTCTGTATTTAATATACTTGTTTATACCATTAACTTTTAGCTACGTCTTATACTTTTGGAAATATAAGCATTTAAATTCTAACCTATTTTCCTAACGGTTTGATTTTCGATCGCGAAACTTTATTTAAAATACTCGTACGTAATAAAAATGAACGGAAAACGATAAGGCTAGCTTATACAATATAGTTGTATACTTGAATTGAAAAATTGAATCATGAAATAAAATAGTCATACCTCGTAAAACTCAGTCAGGCAAGGTTAGGTAACGGTCGCAAAGAAGAAGAACCAAATGAAATATGACAGCAATAAATATGTACGCGCTCGTGCCACGGTCATAATGGGAAATGACCCCAGCGGGATGCTGCTGTTTCGTAATTGGATACACAGATGCCAGCAGAGTACTCGCCGTGGGCGTCTTCTCATACTTCTGATAATTAAATGGCCGTTTTTTTTCATGCCGGCTGCATGCAACGCGAACCAGGAATGGTAAATTGGCTCGTAAAGTTTCAATAAACCGCCCTCGACTTCAATTAGATCTAGAAGACAAATTGAACCTTAAAAGAACACTGGACAAAAACAGCTGATTACTCCCTTTCTTTTAACTCGTAGCGTCTGCTTGCTTGTGTGACGAAAAAACTTTGTATCGATTTTTAACCCTTTTACCGTGATCCAGTCGAGCTGAAACTTTGCAAGCAAACTCGTGGCGACGATAAAAATGATCTAACAAATTGTCGTTTCAAAAAATTAATAATTATAGTATAATTTTGGATTTTTAGAAATTTTAATGGTTTTTTTTCAAATTGGAATCATTACAGAAAAGTTTGATTACTACCAACGGCGGCCTGATGACGTCAGAGAATATTTGAAATTTGAATTACTGCGTCGGTATAATAGGTGCTTCGCTACGAATTCCGAAAATTTATATCAATTGGTTCATAAATCACAGCACACTTCGGTTTTTTGGGAAGAAATCAAATAGTTTTGAATAATTCTACATTACTCAAATCTGATTCTGACTATTTTAAATCATTTGATGCTGGAAATTTATAAGGTGCGATATTGCTGCTAATTGAATCTATCAAAATTTTGATTAAATCGACTGACAAATGTTTTTAGAATTTAATCTTCAAAGCATGAAGTGTCTTATCAAAGCTCAGAACATCTGACATTTTAGAAATATATTAAATTCCTGTAAGTTTAGTGTTATGTTATATGTTTTAATTCGTATTTAATTGTTAAGATTTTCATTCGCCAAAAGGAATGTAAGAAGAAATAAAATGAAAAGAAAATTCAAATGGAGATAAGGAGATATTTTTAGAGATTTTTGACATAGATATTTTTCTAGACATGTTTCATTTTCAATCAATTATTTAATTACTTGATGGTTAACTCAATTTACAAAGAAAGGGAGTAAAACAAAAACTTTTTTTTTATTTGCTAAATTAAAAATGTAAAGCACACAAAATACCGTCTCATCTCTTATTGTCGGTAGAATGGATTCATCGTGTTTTCTCATCGAAATTTTCATTTGATATTCGCTCGAGGAGGTGAATGGTCAGGTATTGAAATTATAATAAACCATCAGGATGTCAATCACCAGAATTTACATTATCTGATGTCATAGTCGAAAGTGACTCCCCTTCCAAACAACAGCCTCTCTTTAAAATAAAATTAGTAGTAAAATTTAAAATAAATAGTAAATTTCTAATGGTAATTTCAACCGAATAAATCTTAATTAAGATCAATTATAGAAGACACGCAAAAATGAAGCTATTTATATGGGAACCTGTATGGGAATCTACGTAAGGCGGCCCAGGACTTATGACCTGTATTAAACTGAAACAATCAAGACCTGTATTAAAAAGAAACAACTGATATAAAATACTTGGGAATAATTATAGATAATAAATTAAACTTTTCATTGAACACTAATTATGTAACAATAAAAAATAAGCAAAACGAATTTCACTCATGGGAAGAATCAGAAGATATATTAAAACAGATTAGTGCAAAAATATACATAACTCAATAATAGTCCCCCACATCAACTACTGCAGCAGTATACTATTTCTGGCTAATGAAGAAGAATTGAAAAAGTTAACATTACTCCAAAATAAAGTATTAAGAATTATACTAAAAAGAAATAGATACACAAGAATTAAAGTTATGTTAGAAAGCCTAAAAATAATGACAATTAGACAAATAATTGAATTTTAATGTACTTCTATTTATATACAAAATTGTTAATGGACACAACAATACATTTGAATTAGTATGAAAAATAAGAAAAAACCAACATGAACAAGACCATTGTACAAGAAAAAAAGATGAAATAAGATTGCCATTTAGAAAGAAAAAAGATCGCAAACTTCTTTGATGTACAGTGGGATGAAGTTGTATGTGAGTCTGCCAGAGGATATTAGAGACGAAAAAAATATGAACATTTTTAAGAAAAAGCTATGAACCTTTGTGATACGTGCTTTTGATTAGAAATTTGATATACTGATATTTTACAACGAATATATTAGGAAATATAAAGGTTATTATATTACCTATTTTAAGAATAAAAAGAAATAAAAAAATAAAAATTTTAAAAATTTTAAAAATTTAAAAAAAACTGTCTTAAGTACATGCATGTTAAATTTAAAAAATTTAAAAAAAACTGTCTTAAGTACATGCATGTTTCATGTCTACATGTTGCTCTAGTTGCATGTCTACATGTGGACTATTGTGCATTCATATTTTGTACTTAAACTGTAGCATTTCTTGTAAAAATGTAACTTGTAATTCCCACTTAATGGATGATGAGTATATTTCAATTGTCCCTGCGACTCGGATGCAGAGAAGAGGTTTTGTGTGGACGCCTTCCCGTCCCGCTCGCATTCCCATAAGGGTGGTAAGTACGGCCACATTAGCATTTTAAAAATACCGAAAGTGGGTGACGAAAGTGTAGGGCCGATATGGAAGCTATTGCTCATAGAAGGGCCCTGCGTGTGTGGTGGGTCCCTCTTCTCTGATTACTCTACAGAATGCAACGTTCACCAACTCCACAGTAAGAACATCCCCACATTAAAGTTGTATGTATGTTCCAAATCGGTTTGTTTCATATATTAGAATGGACCATGCTAGATATCTATGGTCCTTTCCATCTATATATAATATAGAAAATAACGTTACCAGCTTGGTATATTTCTAATTGAAAGCTATTTCGAGGGACCGCCCATAGCCATTCTGGGATGGGGAGGCGTCCACACAAAACCTCTTCTCAGCCTCCAAGGCGCAAAGAGAAATTGAAACATTATGATGCATTAAGTGGGAATTACAAGTAACACATCTACAATAAATGCTACACTTTAAGTTCAAAATATGAATGCACAAATTCCAAAGTGTTAATAGTGTGACCAAAAAAAAAGGGCGAAAGGAACAACGGAATGAGTCAAAACATGCGGGTTTTCAGGAGAGCTAAAATAAAATTTAGGAATGTTGTTCGTTTGGAAAATATCTCTTAAAGCCTTTATTATTTTTATTTTAATTTTTGCATCAGAAGTTTTGTTTTTTACACAATAACGTTGAACCAAGTTGACTGATGACCTTGTTTTTGCCAAATTTTTCAAATAATTAATCATGGCATTTGTCCTTTTTCAAAAAATAATCATATTTTTTACGAAAACTACATTACTCAAGCACTATCCAAGAAAGCCCAAATCGATGCTATATATACAGACTTCAGTAAGGCTTTTGGTACTGTTGACCAGAACACACTATTACTCAAACTTAGAAAAATAGGTATATCCGGGAACTTCACTGGCTGAGAGAGCTGTATGTAAAAATCAACACGTTCATCTCCTATAAATTCAGATCGACCAGTGGTGTCCCTCAGGGATCCCACTTGGGACTGATCCTATTTTTACTTTTTATAAGTGACATAGCGACCATATTCCACGATGTTTCGATTTTACTTTATGCCGATGATTTAAAATTATACAGAACAAAAATGCTTTCAAGATTTTTTAATAGTTCAACACAATAACCTTAGTATATTGTGTAAAAGCAATAAACTATATCTAAAACATTTGTTAACAAATGCCAAATAATTAGATTTCACAGGATTAAAAAACCTTTTATATTCGAATGCTCCATTGACTACAATGACCTTAAATCAGTATCGGAAATTAATGACCTCGGTGTATTATTTGATGAAAAACTGTCATTTGCACAACATATCAACAATATAACCAATAAGGCAATGAAGACTCTTATTATTTTTAGTTTAGTTAATTAGTTTTGTATTACGTTCATGCAATTCCTTTTCAAATATTTGCACAATCAAACTATTGTCCTGTTCCCTTGTCAGGAGTCAGGTTGAATACAACTCATCTCTCTGGAGTCCCCATTACAATGCCCATATACATACACTTGAACGCATCCAACACAAATTTCTACCTTACATTAACTATCGACTTTACATCTCAGTTGAAAATATCAACTACACAAGATTACAAATTTTTACTGGATTATTGCCACCATCCAGCTGGAGTGTTTTATCGGATTTGATTTTACTTTACAAAGTTATTAATTCGCATTTTGACAGCCCTGATATTCTGTGTTTGTTTATGTTGCATGCGCCTGAAAGAGCCACACGAATACCTACACTATTTATTTGTAACAATACTAGAACCAACACACATTTTAACTCTTTTGTACCCAGACTGCATAGACTAGGCAATACCTATGCGCATATCTGTGATATTTTTAATTCCAGTTTAGCACAATATAAAGATTCCCTACTAAAAGCTCTACACCCTGCCGTCCTGAATTCACAATGCAATCACAAACAAATTATTTCTTAGATTCCTACACTACAAGTCACATATTTCATTAGACAATCCCTACTTTATTTTTAATGGAATTTTATTTATTAGACAATCCTATTTTTATTTCACCTATCATAGATAATATACTTACTCAAGCTTTTGTATGTATGTACTCAAGTATCAACAATCGATTACTCTCCTAATAAAATGGAATAATATAAATAAGTGAAATAATAATTCAAAGAGAAACATATAACTATCAAATATTGACAGCTTAATAAGTGGCTGGGATAGTGAAATTGGTATCACGTTGTCCGCGTAAGACAAAGGTCCGTGGTTCGAATCCAGGTTCCAGCATTTAATTTTTCAGTTTTATTATTTGATATGTGTGTGTTTCTCTTAATTTCATTTATTTATTTCTTAATAAATATTACGGGACTCGCTTCCATAAATAAATGAAAAATATAAATAACATATATATATATATATATATTTATATATATATATATATATATATATATGTATTGTATTTTGTATATGTATATGTAACCATGTATGTTTTCTTACTTGCATCAAATTTTTCATATATATTTTGTTAACTGTTTTTATTTTGTTTTCAAATATTAACTCATGTTGTAAAAGCCCCTTGGGCGTAAATAAATAAATAAACAAATAAATAAGTATTTTATATTCCTTTCCTAATTTTTCCATTCTACATGAGTATCTAAAGAACAACTCTGCGTACTTAACTTAAAACTCGATTTTATTGACTCATTCTGATGTTTCTTTTGCTTATTGCTATGTTATTAATCTTAAATATGATTTATTTGTAATAACGTTTATAAAATAAATAAAATAATAATGCACGTTACAAAATTACTTAAGCGAATTTAGTTACAAAATACCAAGACAGTTGTACAGTAATACAGTTCACACTTGTTTAGCTGTGGTTGTATACTCCGCTGTTGTTACCCATAACAATGTGAAGGTTATGCCTGAAACGGAAACAAATTAAAATTCTCCCAGACTGAATTGCTTGCATTTTGTTGAAAGAGCGTGCAGACAATTTGTCCCAAGTCAAAGTTTATTTGCTGCGCAGTCTTGTTCAATATTAAACTTGTCAGACAAAATTACGCTCGGTGACATATTTACTTTAGTTTAAATATTTCAGAATAAATTTTATATCGCAAACGGTATCTCGTTATTTGTGTTTATATACATAATTTCCTAGGCAGGAGAGTGAAATAGATAGAAGAATCGGAGGTGATTCATTCTATATAAATAAATAAATAATATATATATATATATATATATATATATCTATATATATATATATATATAGATATAGACTATATATATTTAAATGATGTTAATATTAAGATTTTCGCGGGTAAAAGATGAAGGATTATTTTCTAGTATACCCCGCGTATTGTAGTCTTGAGAAAGACTGTTATATTGTACCCAACGTTTCGGACATATAGCACTGGCCATTTTCAAAGGGATTTTGCGCCTTGTATTTCGAGTTCTGTTTTGAATTGATGGTTTTAATACTGTTTTCGCGTAATAAGCGGCTGATTTTATCGGTGGTGCCTTTTATGTACGGAAGAAAAGCTAGGGATTTTGGGGGTTCAGTAGTAACTTTAGTATCTGAGTTTTTATTGTATTCGCGGTTGATGGCTTTTTAAATTATTGATTTAGAGTATCCGATGCACACAAGGGCTGTTGTTAGTTTATTAAGCTCGTCTTTAATATGGTCTTTATCTGATAATCTTATTGACCTAGTGACTAACGTATTTACTACGGATGAATTTTGCGCGGGATGGTGATTTGATTCTGCATTAAGGTACCGATTTGTATGAGTGGGCTTTTTATATACGTTGTGGCCGAGATTGCCATCTTCTTTTTTTATAACGAGTACGTCTAAAAACGGCAAGCTATTATTTTGTTCTATTTCCATAGTAAATTTAATATCATCATGGATGTTATTCAAAAAATTTAAAAAATTGTTCAATTCTTCTATCCCGTGGGGCCACACAACGAAAGTATCATTGACGTATCGTACGAAAATTTTGAGGCGTATCTTCGGACCGGTTCTAGAAAATGGACTTTGGCGCAGACGTTACAACAATGAGCTCTATACTCTATTTAAGGAGCCAGACGTCAAAAAATTTATAAAACTGGGAAGACTTCGGTGGCTGGGTCATGTGGAGAGAATGCCCGAGCATCAAGCACCAAAGTCCCTGCTAAACTCAAGGCCAACAGGGTGAAGGATATTAGGAAGGCCAAAACTAAGATGGAGTGACAACGTCCTCAAAGATATCTCTGCCTTAGACCTTCGAAACTGGAGAGAGCTGGCACTAGACCGAGATGAGTGGAGGAAATTTATTGAGGAGGCCAAGACCCACCAAAGGTTGTAGTGCCAAGAATGAAGATGATGATATATATATATATATATATATATATATATATATATATATGAAGGATTATTTTCTAGGATAACCCGCGTTATATTGAAAGACTGTTATATTGTACCCAACGTTTCGGACAGATAGCACTGGCCATAATCATGACCTTACGGAAGGACATAAAATAGATTTTAATAATGCCTCAACCATCGCAAATATTAATAACGAAACACGCAGAATATACAGAGAAGCAATAGAAATACACAAAAATAAAAAAAACATGAATTGCCGCGACGACGCGATCCAAATTCCTTATACTTGGAAATCCATTCTTAACGACTGTAAAATCTTTTCAAAATCAGCCCCTAATAACCCGATTCCAGGTACAGACGCAGTAAATGAACATATTAATATAACTAACAATAACGGAATTTCCAACAATAATAGAAGAATTACCAGGTCACATAGTAAATTCAGCAATTAACCTCGCATTAGGCTTCACTTGGATCTCGACTTCTGGAGTGAACGGGTGTGCTTGCCATCAATTCAAAACAGAAATCGAAAAACAAGGCGAAAAATCACTTTGAAAATGGCCACTGCTATCTGTCCGAAACGTTGGATACAATATAACAGTCTTTCTCAAGACTACAATACGCGGGTTATCCTAGAAAATAATTCTTCATCTTTTACCCGCGAAAATCTGATTATATATTGTGACGTAGCAACCTCTGTTCGTCACACTTCTTCGCGAAACATCTAAAAGTAATGAATTTATCGATCCCCGCACCAAATATCTCCACCAAAATTGATTTTAATCCGCGTAGATACTGCGAATACTCTATGGGAAAAAATAAATATCTTTGGTCTACTGCGGATGACTTCACGGCGGTCGCGAGCGTCGGGGACGGTGTTTCAAAATGGCGTATTCGAAATCTGACACTTCCGCACGCAAGATGTGAGCCTTTCTGTGAACCCTAGGTTCAAATAATGTAATAAGTAGGTTTAGTGTTAAGAGGTAAGCTCATTCCGAGAGACGCAATTTGAAGTGGCATAAAGATAACTTGTGAAATTACATGATTGTTTGTTTAATAATGTCTTTCGTACAGAGGGTCCTTCCACGCCAGCGTTTCGCGCCATGGCCAGATGACGCGTCGTGGAGTGAAAGGTGCATCCCTTGCAATGCCTGGGGGGCAGATGCAGAGATGATGTTCCGGAAGTCAAAGCCTCGGGGCGGGGTTGTTCTCTGGACCCATAAGGAAGCAATCCTGCTTCAGATGCAAGGCCAGTAAAATGAAGACCACGACATGCCTGGTATTCCAAATTTTTTAATCATCAACATTACGTCACGCCTGGAGCGAGCTGGTTTATCTGGCTCCGAAAATTGAATAGAACGAGTGCATCAGTAGTCGTGCCGTTTTTAAAAGAACATTGCTTACTACGTGCGGAAGCGGTGTTTGTGCCAGAAATTGTAACATGTTATCTGAAATCAATGTCACTAAGCGAATGTATTCGCACAGCCTATTGTAGCTTCATTGTTTTTGGAATCTGATTTAGAAATTTTGACCTGATGTTAATTGAATCTACAGAATGTGATTGCCGGCGTTTCCGACACCAGCGCTGCCGTCACCGCTAGTAGTATAAAGAATTTAGTTTCGATTGTCTTTTCCATCCTTGTTTAATGCGGCCGCTAGCGATGATGTCGAGGCGCGGTAAATTAAATTATTCAACTCTATTTATTGTAAAAAAAAAAGATTTCGATGTGCGAAATTCACAAAAATATTTTATGGAAAATTGTCACCTTCTGTGGCACCATTAATTTTTGATTAAATTTATTTGAATAAATTCACATGTTAACTGAAGAATGTTTCGTTGTATAACCCTTGTCATTGAACTGTTGCAACTTAAAATGTGTTAAAATGAGAGACCAGAAATACCCCGAGTTTGAAATGTAGAAGTAAGGTGAGTCCCATTCTTCTCCGACTGAGCAAAACTGGTGGTGACGAGGAGTTCTGATGGAAGCATCAGAACCTCACGTCATAATATATATATATATATATATATATATATATATATATATATATTATAGATATATATATATATATATATATATATATATATATAAATAATATATTGGCTTCAATTCAATAAACTTAAATTAAATGTTTCAAAAACAAAATGTATGATAATTGGAAGCAAAAAAAGAACAACCAAATTTAATGTGAAAATAGAAAACGTAGACAGTATAAAATACCTAGGTGTAATTATAGATTGAAAACTAACATTTACAAATAATATTGTGAATAATTTTGTGAAGAAAATTGCAAAAAAAGTGTCCTTACTTGGAAGAATAAGAAGATATATAACTAAAAATAAAAGTTTATTAATATACAGTACTATGATTCTCCCGCACATTGATTATTGTTCCAGTATATTATTTATAAGCAACGAAGGAATGCTAAAGAAACTTCAAGTATTACAAAACAGAGCGATGCGCCTAACATTGAAGTGTAATAGGAGAACAAAAATAACAAAGATGTTGAATGCCCTAGGAATAGAAACAGTAAATCAAAGAGTAAAGTATAAGGTACTGGTGCAAATATTTAAAATTAGACAAGGATACCCAAATGATTTGATAATAGGATAAAGCTGAATAATTAATTATTATTAATAATAATTTTCATTCTTATAATACAAGAGGAGGCGACAACATAAGACTTCCTAAGAAAAAGAAAAACAACTCACAAAATTGTATGATGTACAAAGGTTTAAAAATCTTCGATAGCCTGCCAAAAGAAATTCAAAACACAATAAATATAAGGAGATTTAAACATGAGTGCAAAATTTTTATTATAAAAACTTTTGAATGAGTAGATGGGATGCAATTTGTTTAAATTAAATCATGTATGCTAACACACACAACATTACGTGTGGAACTAAATAATTGAGATAAATAAAAATAGTGCGGTGATAAGAAAATTCGAGCTTAGTACCTATCAAGGCAAAACTGACTGTTCAAATCTGTGTACAGGCCCACCCTAATATATGGCCATCAAATTTGGATCCTGACCGAGAGAGAGTGAGAGCAAGGATCCAGGCTGGAAGTGGGTCACCCCAGATTAAGCTGGGAAAAGCAACAAAAAAATGTGTATGAAAACAAAATGGGTCTTGACTGGTCGACTCATGCGGAAGCAGCGCAAGACAGGGGAATATGGAAGCACCATGTCGAGTCTTTGGGCCCCCGACCCTACTAGGACAAGAGGATTTTGATGATCATTATGATACATAATTTACTTTGTTTAGAAGATTATCAACTTTAGAGATTATGAGTACACGGGTACTTAAATGATTGAGAACGGAAGATAGAAAGATCGTTTATGAGAATGAAAATCCTTCAACAAGTCGGCTTACCATTCTAGGTTTCATATGTGTTTCATTCATCTTGGTTTACTTGGAAGAAAGAATGAAGAAAGGAGATCGGAGATTAGTGGAGAAAGAAGATGTTCAGACTTTTTGTTATCTATGCACTGATTTTATTATAACATGATAAAGGGAATAATATTTTGGTACGATTCTAAGAAGCAAAGTATTTTTATTTTTAACAACGTATTTAAGACGCAATACGCTTTACCTTGATTAAATAGCTGAAATCGAAAATATTCATTAACATTTTGACTATCTTAAGTATTCATTATTATATGCATTATTTTAACTTATTAGAGTAGTTATCAGAGTATTAGGTAATTTTTTTTAATACAAACTCTTTTTAAACATGAGTTGTAGAAAAACTAGCTGAAGACGATTGTTTTCTTTATATTATTGAAAAAAAACATGCCACACGTCCATATAATGCCACACGTCCATTTTATATAGTAATTATAAAAAAACACAAAGTGAAGCAATATTCTTAATTTCTGAAATATCATTAGTTTGCTCATTTATTAATTTAATGTCGATGTGAAGGATATCTTAGTGTGCGCGAGAGGGATTGAAGATGCGTGAATATGAACGCGTCAATTTACGAGGCGGCGGCATTCCGGATTTTGATCGCTCTTAGTACTGTGCCTATTTAAAAAATATATTTCTCCTTTTTCTTATAGCGCGTTTAAATATTTAATTTTAATTTAATACTTGCTCTAACCCATCAAAAATGACGGTACTTTTGCATGCCGGTTCCTAAAGAATAAGTACTTATTTGTAGCCCATGAAATAGTAAAACGACTTTTATCAAAATATTTGAATTTTTTTTATATGTTCCCTGCCGGCAGCTAATGGTACTATTAACCTTGGCGATTGTGCTGGGTGGAACATGAAATAGTACGCGTCTTTAATAAGTCATGTATGTACTATATTTTGACTGGTTATACAGCTCGGCCGTAACAACATCTCCGGCCGTTTAATTTCGTTTTTTTAGCCGTGAATTCGATAGAAATTACGGACGTTACACGAAGTTACGGACCGATGGACGGAAAACAAAATTATTATGTTCGAATATTTTCTACTTTTTTGTCATTGTTACATTAAATCTTGTAATCAATTTGAATTGCGCCCTAGACATTTTTTTTCCGAATGCTTTTAACCTCAAAACTCAAAAGTCATTTTTCATCATTCCTTTGTCGACAAAGTGCTTTGTTATTAGACATACCTATTTATAAAAGTAAAAAAAAAAAAAATCAATCAATATATATATGTAAGAAACCCGTGTTTCCCAACCCGCCAAGTTTTCTCCACAACCAGCCACAACCACCCACCGGGGGCCCTTGGTGTCACATCGAAAATATGCGAGTTTGGTGGGGGTGGCTGTGTGTGGGTGGGAGTGGGTGACGAAAATGTGCTTTCTAGCACTTTGTTTTGTTATGGGAAGGCCGCAAATGCTTCAGATTGTTTCAAAATAGGCGCGCTGACTGTGTCGGTGAATCTAGAAGGTTCCGGAAAAACCTACTCTAAAAAGTTCTGGAAGGAGAAGGTTCTAGAAAATTCCCGAAAGTGCTATAATGTTCTAAACTGAGTGGGCACAGCTGGTGTTTCACTAATTGTTCTGTTTGTTTCCCATAAGCGAATACATATTTTTTAAGTATTACTGTTGAAAGCGAAGAATATCATTTAATTTGCAAAGTTTTCTATTTCTGTGTGGACTCGGCAAAACAAACAATATTGTGGGGTTATCATTGCCGCAGTAATTTTATAATGCATGCAATGTTCAAAGGAATGAAAACAGTGTCTGTTGGTGAAATGAAGATATAATGTGCGGCTTCCCGGAACTGCATTCAGAAGGGGGAGTTCAATACAATATTTATTTTAATGGTCAACAAAGAAAATTGAAACAAGATTAGTCTTTATTACGCTGTTTTAATTATTAATTTCATTGCTTGTAAATGTTAAGGCGATCGTCTTGCAATGCGAGAGATGCCAAGTAGTGATGGGTCCGCTCTGTACTCACTACTACAATGTAGTACTACATTACATTGAAGTGCACACTTCACGCGTTTTGAGGTGTAGTGCACACTGCAAACTACACACACTGAAAAGTTATTGAAAGTATATACTTCAAATAGTACACTTCATTTCAAAGCGAACACTGAAAAGTACACACACTTCAAAGTTATCGAAAGTACGAGCACATACTTCAAATAGTCCATTTTTTTTTGGGAAGTTGATGTAGATAAATAAAGAAATCTTTGGAAATCGAAACAAACCCCCCCCCATGGTTTGAAAAAATTTGGGATTGAATGAAGAAATCTAGTTGGCTGTTACTGATATGATAAAAACCCTGAAAAATTCCAATTGGAATGTTTTCCAATTGGAATTCGAGGGTTTTTATTTTTTTATTTGACTTGTATTAAAGGGAATGAATTTTTTGTATTCGATATAAGTTACTGTAATACTAGTCCAACGTTTTACAAAAAAGAAATCAGAAATATTGAGAAAAAAAAGCAAACTTTGATGTTGCATATCTCCATAAATATTGATGATAGCTTAAACATTTTCGACTCATAATCAAGGCAGGAATATAGTCCATCGAGGTTATTAATGTTTTCCAAATAACCCTGTATATTATTAAGCTTTAGGTAATTAATGTTTCTTTTATATAAATAAAATAAAAATATCACAAGATTTACGATTAAACGCATTTTATACATTTAATTAAATGCATATTAAATTTCTGAACAAAACTTCCCTCGCATTCTGAACATCCACCCCCGGACACATTGCGATTATTATTTTAATTAATTACTTGCAGATTTCCATTTGCAGCTGGATTTCAGGTTCCAAAGAAATAGATGTGGGCTAAATTCTGTATTTGTTTTAGCGATAATTTGCAAAATAATGCTCGGTAATCGAGGCACCCGAGTCCACTGGGCTAAAATTGTTCGCTTAAATATTTACGGGTAGAATTGTTTGAAAAGCTACGAAAATAATTAATGATAATTGTTTCTGGCGAGAGGATTCAGGCTTAGAGGAGAATGGAGTTAAGTACAAGAAAGAATCGGTTAATAAATAATTATTTTAATCAAAATATTATTCTTATTCGCCAAGCTTCTTCTTCTTCTTCATTAAATAGACCTATGTGGCCTGTGGTTGGGCGCACGGACAGCGTGTAAATAGCTGTTTCGCCCCTGGCGTGAATTAAATATTCACTTATAGTACTGCCTCTCAAGATGACAATGCAAAATGTCATATTACGTTTTCTCCCTGAATAACAGATATGAGAACCAAATCAAGTCAAAAATAACTACTAACCTGTGAGGCATTCATTCCTTGTTTTTTTTGCAGGTATCTTGAAGGCCTTCTTATTCTCCACGTCAAAACAACACGCGGAGATAAATCTGGACTGGTGAAACTCTCGCGGATAATAACACAAACAATATGATTCCGAAAAAATTACGAATCTATTATATTATGTGCATGTCCGTTTGCAATCAAAACCAGAGCGATGTTAATGTAACAGAGTTTGAAAGGATTATTAGTTTTACAGCGCAGGCGCGCGACAGTTTTTGCCCGTGCCTGACCAACGCCATCTATCGTTGATTTTGTATAATTTCACAGAAGCAGCGGCATTTACGAAATGACACGGGAAACCCAAATATGTCCTCAGGAAAGATATTAAATATGGTAATAGACATTAATCAATCGTCATCCTGAGGGGCATACATTTCTTCAATATGTCGCCTAACAAGTCTGTTCTCCAGAGGATAATTTATAAGCTCATGTGAGGTAAATTTCCAGCTGTCCTTTCATCTTTTGGGAGGTCTTCAAGAACACAATACTGGATATTATCCCCAGGGGGCCATCATTAACCCTGGAGTGCTAGCGCTATGAGCATTTTGCCGCCCGCGGCAAAAAAGGTGTTATTTTGTAAACAATGCATTTGTCAAGGTCAAGTGTCCAGTAGCTGCTCTCCCATCCCTCACTTCCCAGTTTTAGATATTAGGAGAAATTCAGTGCGAGGGTGACCGCAGTATGTTACCATTGTTGTCAGTAAAATTCATGTATTTGGTTTGTTACTGTATGTTGAAATATTATTGGTTTTCATCGCGTTTTAGCCCTATTGATGGACCCTTCAATGGGATCCGAAACATCTGCCGGAAAGGTCGTATTAACCCGGCACGATAGCCCAGAAAACACAAACCTGAAGATATAGAGTAAGTTATTTTCAAATAAATTTATTATAACTGTTATTTGTACGAAATGAAAACAGATACATTAAAAATTATAAGAGTTTATATAAAAATTAATACGTTACGACATTTCGCTCTACGGCCAACATTCAAGGAAAGAATCTCGGTCGTAAAGCGAGGTACTAGAATGGCTATTTTAAGAAACAAAAAAAGAAACATTCTATGCATGTAATGCATTTTTATGCTAATTAAAAATATAATCACAATACAACTGAGTGGCAATTTCCTTACTTTTAAATAACGAAATACTTTTTATAAATAAGTTGTAAGCCTCTGGATCTCAGTTGATACCTGTCCTTTTTAATAATTTTTTAGGCACTTTTCCAATTCTACTGTGGGCAAACTTTACATTGAATAAATAATAGAATTCATTAAAATATTTAAATATACGCATAGAAAATAAATATGAAGTTGTAAACTTTTTCAATACACTCTCTAGAATAGATTACAAAATGAATATATTAATAAAAAAGTTTATGATTAAAAATTAGGGTTCTTTAGAAGACAGTAGCGTAACTATCAAGGAGCCGTTGGGGCAGGTCAAGGTTAGGTCTTCGTCATATGTAACTAGCTATACTTTCCCTGTTATCAGGATAACAACATCGTTATAATAACTAAGAAAAAAATAGACCGAATGTACTTATTCATGCACGCGACAACTTTCTTCGTGAAACTAGCAATAACCCGTCAAAATGACGGAATCTTTATGTTTGAATTTCAGCTTAATTCATGCACGCGTTAACTTTATTCGTGAAACCCGTCAATAATTTCACAAAATAAATATTGTGAAATCAATCTTAAATGTAAACACATTATTTTTTACAGTAACACACATTACACAGAACTCACCACTTCTGTGAATCCAAATGATCTATCATCTTTAATTGCTTCAATTTTTAATAAAACTCTTATCAAAATATAATTTTCACGACTATTGTGGAATAGTAGAATGCTTGTATGATCGTGAAGATGGCACTGCATGGTATCGTTACTGACGGACATTGTTTTGTAGAGAATTATGTTTAGACGGGATGTACATTAGTGTCCCGTCCATGTATGAGAAAAAAATTTTTTTGAGCTATACAATCGTAAGAGGTATCAAAATTTGCGTAATTATACACAGATTGCGAAAAATATGAAGAAAATAGAATTGTCTGTCATCTTGAGGGCTCTACAGAGCTTTGAAGTTTTGTAAATTTTATGTTTTTATAGAGTTAAACCGTTTGCCTAAAATAATAAAAAAATCAAGTTGAAAAGGTATTTTAGTATTGAAATTAATGAAACAAAGCACAAGAAAATAAAATTAAACAAAATATAGACCAATGACAAAAATTAAAAATTTAAACTTATTTTTGTGTCCAAAATTTGTCATTTCTGTTCGAGATTGCATCCTGGTTCTAATAAAGCCATCTCTAGAAGTAACGTCATTTACACTTTGTGACGCGTCTGTTATATTCTCTAGGACCTAAAGTGCAACCATATAAGGTCAAGAATAAATGATGAAGGGGTAACTCATTGACATGAAGCATACAAACACACCATTGTAACGGTATCCCATATAAATTGATCCAAGTTGTGCTAAAATTGAGATGTGGTCTTCTAGAACTTCTTTGCGATGGTCTTTTCGTTCATCAAAGTAAATGCTTTTAATAACAATACCTCCAATATCTTTTGAAGCTTCCGGACTTTAGATACATCTCTGTAGATCTTATTTTTATCACTAATCAGAGTTAAACGATAGAAACCAAGCCGACGTCAGCGACAACCGCAGCAGCAAAAGCAGCTGGAGATCGCGTCGATAAATCGTATATATCACAGACTTTAGCAACTGTTGGCAACGGCAATGTATTCCAATTCGCCGTTGAAGTCGATGCTGTCTCTGTCGAGGGCGTGTTTGTCGGGAATGCCTCTGTTATCGGATACGTTTCTGGGGAAGATTCACGCACTGAATCTTCATCACAATTTGCTGAGACAGAATCGGTTTCTTGAGTAGAACACCGCTTTTTTGTTACCCTTATTGACTCTTCAATTTATCTTTGCTGTCGTTTAATTAATCTAGCCGTTTCTTTCTTATCAAAACCGCTTATAACCATTTTCCCAACATTTATTTGATCCAACAAAAACTTTTCTCATTGATGTAAACTTTCTTAGGTTTTAAACACGAACAAGATTGAAATGAAGTGCATTTATAATCAGAAACGTCAAAAAGTATCTTAGATACCCTAAAAAACATTTCAGTTTACTTTCAAAACTATAATTTCGTTTGTTTTTGGGGTATCTTTTCAAATTGAGATACTTTTCGAAATTGTATTTCACTAATTAAATAACTCGTTCTTTAGTTACAATTGAAATCGAAGTTTTGGTCCAAATATTGTTGATCTCTTCGGAAACAATCACATATATATCTGATTTGGATGAATCTTTTCCATTATACTTGAATTTCAGGTCGTTCTTGACAAATAAAATAAATTAAATGACGTCCCTTATAGTTGATAGCTACTGATTATCAAGTTCTTTGTATGGTCCGAACATAGCATAAGTAGTCTGACTACGCCTCGAAATTCTTATTTAAAAGTCACAAAATCCGCTTTTAACACCGTAACAATCGCAATGATAATTTATGGCATAAAAATTATTTTGGCTACGAAGAAAACACTCGCGAGTCAAGCCGAGAAATTTCTCAAAACAAGTTCAAACTTGAGGGTATTTGCAGGTTGAAGCCTAACAAATTCGAAGTCGCTGGTAACGTGCTGTTGCATGCAAATCGAAACGTTATGTATGATTTACACCTAAATAGAATAAAAAGTAAATATTTTTTTGTAATTAGTTCGGGAAGCAAAATTGAGTACAGCGAAATATCACCATAAAAATGACAATTTTTCAAAACTTTTTAGATTGGTAGAAGAACCTTTAAGATATAATTTTATTTTATTTTAAAAAATATTTTGGTAATCTACGCTCAATTACGCAAGTTTTGAGAGTTCTTGTGTCAAGGTAAGCTAAAAAAAAATATCGGGACAGCCTAATGTACATATTCATGCACGAGTAAAATTTCTACGAAGAATTTCATGGTGGTGGTTTCAGAATAGTGGAAATATTGGCTACAATATTAATTTAATACGAACGAAATATTATACAAAATTAATTAACATTCGAGTCACATTAAGGTGAAGAACATCGATATTTATATTTTATTACGTCAATTTCATTTTGTCTGCAGGCAAGTATATTTGTCAAATAGTACCTATGGTGGGAAACATGTCAAATTCAAAAGCATATATGGCAGTGTATCATCGATATTATGATTGCTTCAAATACACAGTAGGCAGTACGTGGTTTCACCATTCCCAGTTTCAAAAATAACCAATCACTAAGAGCCATACAGCGGCCAGTATAACGTATATGTGATAACTTAATTTTTATTATTTTAATGTTGTATTATATTATTTTTTAAGGACCACTTAGTTATGTAGTCTAAACATATGCTTTACTTTACTTATATTTACTTTTAAGGATTCTTTGTGTGCTCTTTTTTATTATCACTTGTTTTCTGTACTTTTTCTCTTTTGTTCTCTTTTATATTTCATAACGTACTTTATGGATTCTTTTTGTACTCATTTATATTCTCTAATATATATATTTTATGGACATATTCTTTTATGTATATATTCTAGGTTTATAATAATAAAAACTTGATGAGCACTGTGAATCGGACTGCCTTGGCGGTCATGCCGCCTCGCAATGATTTAAATGACCGATGCGGGCAGCACGGTCTTGCTTGGTAAAATAAAAAAAATGTCAACCTGGAGACGAATGTGCAGGGCCGATATGGGAGCTATTGCTCATAGAACGGTCCTGGGTAAGCGGTGGGTACCATTCGCCCTTCACAGTCTGAACATAATATACTCTAATTCTTGCATACAAACTGCACATACAGTCTAGCAAGATTCCTGTAAAAGTTTACAAATTATGATACATAATCATTTAAAAAAATAAATGAACATTATGAAATCTATATATACTATGTCATGGGAAGGACCATAGATGTTTCTAGCATAATCTCTTCAAATATTTGAAACAATACTGATTTGTAACATATGTGGGGTAACAAAGGCAGCATTATCAACAAAAAAAAAGTTTTTAATGCAGTCACCGAGGATTACTAATTTAAAATGTACTCTGGATTTAATGTATGAATTCTGGATTTTATGTATCTATCCCTTCCAAAATCGTGTTCCCTATAAAACCTCGAATTCAATAGGTACATCATATATAAGTTATTCTCAATGACTGCATTATTAGTCTATCCAAGTAATACCGGGCCTATATGGTTAAATGGTTAAGATATCCACCTCTAGTATCAAAGGTCGAAGATTAGACTTGGCGTAGTATAAGAGAATCTTTACGGCCGTCTAATCTAAGTTACTTAAAAACGTAATAATAAAATTTATAATTTGACAGATAACTTGAAAATTATATTCCATTGTCTAAAATTCTGCATATTATTTCAATTTAATTAAATTAAGTTAGCATAATGTGTCTTGCTTTCATAAAAATATATTGACTTTGTAAGTCATTTGAGAGAAGATATAAGATATGGAAAAGTAATCTCCAAGAAAATTGTTGTCCGCTTCGAGAATTATTTTTTCCTTAAGGCTCGCAAATCCTTTTATAATGGGGTACTTCGAGATTATACCGATTTATGTATTCACTGCCGTAGCTTTATGCAGTGAGCTTTTATGAGGGGAAAATTACTATGGAATCCTGTAACTTCTAAATGTATTATTAAAATTTTTAATAATCTACCATTAAATTATTACAGATATTTCACAAAGACGAAACGTTTTATATGGGAAAGCACGTACCGAAGTCTTTATTGGGCACCTATGGGACATGCAACCTGTCTTTAAGGCTGGTTTAAGTGAACCATGTAACGTTCATCGGCTCCACCCCTGAACAACCACGCCTCTATAAAATTTTTGAAAGTTGAATTTAATTTTTTTTTTTTTATTTATTCTAAATTTTTTATAACATAGAAAAGGTAAAGGTATGCTTATCTATACCATAATGCTTATCTAGACTAGTCTGTTCTAAAGCAACTACGTGTACTGTTTTTGAAATTTAGTTATTAATTTTAGTAAATAATAAAGTAATAATTATATGTTATGTAATAATTATAAAGTGCACTTAACAAATTCACTTCTGATTGAGATAAAAACAAATCATATATTTCACATCACATAGAGAAAAAAAAATCAAATCATAGGTAGAGAAGGCATTTGAATTATAATAGAAACAAAAATGATTTACAATGAAATCTAAGCTGTCCCATTGCTTTCGTTTTGAAGTCTACCTACATTTAGTAACCACTTTGTTAACTTCTGTTTAAATGAAACATTCACTTTTAACCCTTTAATGTCGGATGGTAATATATTGTATATTTTTGGAGCACAGAAAATGAAAAAGCGTTGGCCAAATTTTGTCTTCATTTTCGGCACTAAAACATTTCCCGATGTTGTGCTTCTAGATTCCGATAGTATATATGATGAAGTGTTTTTTTTTAATAATTTCAGTATCGAACTGGTATATAGCTGTCTTATATCGAGCACTTGAAAATCTCTAAATAGGTCTTCGGAATTATATCTAAATGGTTTCTTATTTATTACCCGTATAACCCATTTCTGATACTTTCCATATGTTATTTATGCCGCGTATGTATAAATTATTTACGCAATTAATTTTACATATTTGATACAACTACGCAATCGCCATGTATGGTTAAAAATTTATCATTTTCAAGAAATAGTATATACATAGATGTCATCGATGGTATGTTCCATTTTTTCTTTTTGATTAGAGACTTCTTCTTCTTCTCCCTGGCTTCATCTCTACTCATTCTCGTCGTCGACTGTTGGGGTCAGCTCTCCTCGTCCTAAGGCTGTAAGTTATTTTGTCTTGGATAACATTAACCTATCCATGCCTCTACTAATTAACCTTACCTAACCTATCCCTCTGCCTCACCTATGAATTTTTTGGTCTTCCTTTGGATGTAATTCAGGGAAGATTCATGAAGATCGCCTGGTTAAGAATCTATTATGTGTGTTATGTGTGTATCAATCACGAAACTATTTCAGTGGTGTAGTTATTCAATATAACTCAACAGAATTATAGACTACTGGATTTATTTTTTTTCTTTTCAGTTTTGATTTAAAGTTTTTTTTACGCAGTCGGATTTTATGATTTTTTTATTGCCAATTATTTAAAGACGTTATATATATATATATACAAGAATTAGCCATATGGCAAAACAGCTTAAGTTAATGATATTAAAGCAACAAATTAAATAAAATGTTCCCGTTTTGATATACAAAATCAAAAACCGTTTGGTTCCATCATATTTGTAAAAAAATGTGAAATGTAATTTTGAGGTCCACACTTATCCCACGAGAACGAGCTCGGTGGAATTCCAGGCTTCCGCATTGTTTAATGAACTGCCACAAATCGTTCAATGAACTGCCAGCAAATGTGAAGGAAGTAACTAGTCTCACTATTTTTCGTAGGTTTAGTGCACAGTATGAGAAATTAAAGTGTTTATGTAATTATTACGGCCGCTAGACATATTTAAAGGTTTTTTTTTCAATTGATTCAGAAACATTGTAGATTGACATTTAAAAAATATTGATTGTATTATTTATATATCTAAATCTTTTATTTGATTAACTACACCAACATGTTTCAGAAAAACCTTTCCATTATATACAATGTACAACACCCTGATGATAGAAAGGTTTTTCTGAAACATGTTGGCATAATTAATCAAATAAAAGAAGTAGATATATACAAATATTACAATCATTATATATTTTTTTTAATATTTAATACAAAATTATTTAGTTAAAATAAATAATTAATATTTGATTCACGCCGATAAGAATTAGAATAATGGTTTTGAAAAATTATGGCGTATAAGTTTTACTAAGTTTGTGAGATAAATTATGGAGCTCCAAACCTCAGACCCTAATACTTTAGTAAAGTCCGGGAATACGTTTCTTTAAACAGGTTCTGCCTATTAAAGAAGTAATTGTGTAGTCACTTTGTTTATATTATTAAAATTGGTGTCTGGAAAAAGAAAATAATAATTACGTCGAAAATAAAATTTTAAGTGTAGTTAATTTGTACCAAGTACTGTACTTTTAACTTTAGTAATTTATTTACTAATGTACTTTTGTTAGTTGCCATTGTTTTATTTTGCTTTAAGGCATCTTCTTGTTTACAAGACTAAAAAATGATTGTAAAGTTTTAATGTTAATTGGAGCCCCAGGAGCACTCATTAAAAATACAACCTTTAACACAGTTTATTTACATTTTAGTTTTTCAGGCTTTCTGCTGTTTTCTTTTTTATTACAGAGGATCTCATGATGCAATTTCATCAAAATTCAACGCACTTTCAACGATCATAATCCCGTTAAAAAGCTCAACTTTCTTAAAGCCATTGATAATTTGTTTTATATAAATATAATATTTAGACAGAGCCGCTGACCAATTACAAAAGTGAGTAAAATATTCATATGTAAGTTAAAAAGAAATTCAAGTATACAATAGTTACTAAATAAAGGAATCTTCCGTCCACTTCTCAATTACCCCCACCATAGCTGTAGCCACGCCCTCGTTCAAAAATCGATTTGTTTGCTAGAATAGATAATTAATAGTTAGTTTGCGTTCGTCCTGATGAAGGTACAATGGCATCGAAACCGGTAGACGTAGAGTTACTAGTTAGGTGGTAAATACAAAGTTGTGAAATTAAAATTAATAATTATGTCCAACCACAAAGTTAACGCTATAAACATCGAAAATATGGTGTATAGCTTATTTACATATGTATAAAAACTCCTTAAATTACCAAAAAATATGGACATTGGAATATATTGTTCCCGAGTTATAAATTACCTGGTTCCATAAGAAATAGTACGCTCCCTCTCAATTTGAAGGAGGAAATAAAAAAATGGATTATGCATGATGTAGTGTTATTGTTATAATCTAGGATAAATTGTTTTGATTTAGATACCGTATTGCTTGTGTGTGTTCTTGTATCCAAATTATTAAATGCTATTACAGTTCTTGTTGTATTTAAATGAATTAATATAAGACTTACTTTTTCAGATATTGAAAAAAAATACATGTATTCACAGACAAACATCTAGCAAGATGTTTTGCGGGTCTAGCTTTTACATTAATTATAAGGTGTTTTTTTTTTTTAAATGAAATAAAACACATATAAATTTTGTAACGGCCATCTGCGCTTAATGTTTAAATATGATAAGGCTACCAGGATTTTTGAAATAAATTTGCACAATTTGCTAGCGCTGTTCTGGTGTAAGTCTATTCATAGTGAAATGGCAAACCAAACTGAGCCCAAATAAGCTGTCAGCTGTCAAATTACCTGTCGCTGGAAAAAGTGTTGCCAATTCGAAAAAATAAACCTGTAAAAAACACCCTACGCTTATGCCATACATATGAAAATAAAAAAATAACTGTTTTTTATTTCTACTTATTTAATTGGGAGACGCGTTTCGCCTTATGAGGGCATTATCAATCTAAATATTTTACTTTCAACAACTTGTATTTATATAAAAACTTTTAAATGGAACTTCTAAACAATTTTACTAATTATTGTAGATATTTTTATTACGGCACTCTTCTAAGAAACAATTTTGTTCAAAAAATAATCATTAACTAATGAAAGGTTAAACATATATGGAAGAGGATAGCTATACAATTTGATGTAAACGAGATAAAAATAGCATTAATGACATAAATGTATCTTTCCAATAAAGCCAATACCATGGCCGTTGCCACAATTTTTGCATGTTTGATTGCATTTTAAAGTTCTAAACCTCTTAAACAAACATCTGTAATTTATCATCATTCTCTTGTTTATTCCCTCATGCAATTTAGACACGTTCGCAATAATAAAAATGCATTTATATTAATCACATCGTGGTCGGAATACTTTATTATTGTGTTGTGCGAGAAGGCTTAAAGGCGAGGAGGATTCATCATCCCTTCTCGCAATAATCCTCTGCCTGCAGGGCTGGCTTGCCACCACCCCTGTTCTGACAGTAGGGTTGCCAACTCTTTTTACAAGAAATAAAGTATATTTAGGTCTGAGAAGAATATTAAACAGTATTTTATTTATTTAATGTTTTCAATACATATTTTTTAGAGCTTCTCACACAACTTATTAATTTACACTCTTTTTTAAAAACTTCATACGCCTTACCACAATTATAACTAAAATTAAAATAAAAAACATTTTTTATTAAATTATTATTTGCTCTATTTCTATCCTCCCGCCACTTTGCATTCATTACTGAAAAAATTCTTTCAGTAAATGTTGAGGTGGCGGGAACAGAAAGTAGATATGAGACAATTGTAGTAATATTTTTAAATTCTTCTGAGGTGTTTAGTTTAACCTTCTCAAATTCCATTCTTGTGATTTGTTTGTGGCTGCACTGCACTGAACGACCTCTGACTAAATAAATAAAAAATTGTGTGAGCGTCTAAGTCTGAAACTTATAGTGCGCATTTTGACGCTGAAAACAGTATTTTGTATACTTTAGTTTTGTTCAACAGTAAGAAGTATAATGTAGTGAAAAACAATATTATTATTATTATTGATAATGGGCAGGCAGCTTAAGCTGATAGGCCCATATCACTGTCTCTCATTTGAATATCCAGCCTATTCTTAAACTAATTGACACTGGCTGCAGACACAACGCCTTCAGGCAAACTGTTCCACATATTGACCACTCTATTTCTTAATGTATGCTTTCTTGGGTTACACGAGAACCGAGACTTGTTCAACTTCAGGTGATGTCCTCGAAGGCCCACATTAGTGTTAAATGCAAACAAATCTGTCATATTAGGAATATTGTAGTAGCCCGATAGAATCTTGAAAGTCTCGATGAGGTCACCTCTTGCTCGTCGCTCCTGAAGAGTGGGCAGTTTCAATACTCTCAGCCTTTCCGCATATTCCAGGTTTTTAAGACCCAAGGGCAATTTTGTGGCTCGTCTCTGAACATTTTCCAGTAAAACTATATCTTTAGCAAAATATGGATTCCAGATCTGAGATATGATACTGTTTTTAACAGTATAGTCGGCAACCCTAGCTGACAGGCCCGTCAGCCAGGATTCTCGTGTTACCGTAGCCCGCCGTGGCGGGGAGGGAAAAAATAAGCGGGATAATAAAGCAGGACTGAGAAGTGTGATTGGGTATCGTGTTCGCGGTAAATCTGAAATTAGTTCTGGAATTTTGAATAACCTCCCCGGCTCTCGGCCCCGGGGGGCACTACATCAGGTTTCGGTGACACAAGACCCCTTCACCGCTGCGTTTAAACATGATTTATTAATTCGTGATGTGAGGGTGTAAAAGCAAAGGCAGTGTTACCTCGCTGAGGTGTTTCTGAGATAAATACAAAAGGTTATCACCAATCAAGGAAATTTTCCTGGAATCTGTGAAACCTACAGCTAATCGAATTTTTTTTTAAAACATTTTTTTCCCTTTTATATACGTGTATAGATAAACATTTACCATATATTTTTTTAACAATTTACAACTTCTGCTGAACCAAATAATGAATACATGTGAAAATTTTAGGTTAGTACTTAGCCAGGCGACCGTGCAGTGGGAACATTGAAGTATGACTTTTTGTTAACGTATATTTTGGAAAAAAATTGAATATTTATGCTACAGATTTTTATAATATATCAAAATATGAATACAATGTTATCAATTGTGATAGAAATATTACGAAATATATGTTCTATTCAAATTTTTTTCCAAATAATTGGTTACGTAAAAATCATGCTGCGATGTTCCCACTGCACGCCCCTAGTACTTACCATAAGCAAAACAAAATACATGCTCGACAACAAACATAACGCAGGTAATAATAAAAATCTTTATGAATGTTTTTAGGTTTTCACGGCCACTCAAAATCTTCTGGTTTGTGTCTTCTGGGGTATTATGCCGTGTTTTTACTACCTTTCTGACCAACGTTTCAGATCCCATTGCAGGGTTCATCATCAAAACATCAGCCCTGATGGTAGTAAAAACACGGCATAATACCCCAGAAGATATAAACCAGATGAAAATCTTTATATTGTTAGAAAGAAATTAGAGAAGATACATATTGGACTGTAATTTAAATGAATGATGGGATCCTTTGGTTGAAATCAAATGCCTCATTGAGCAAGCTCGTGCAACCTTTATCCCTATAGAAAAGATGTTCTCATGATATGAAGCTTCTATTACGAATGTGAATGGTCAGATGCTACGTATTCTCAATATCATTTTACGGAAAAGAGGTATGGATAAATATAAAATAATATTACCTTCACTAACTATTCTCCTCTTCCCTCAATATTCCCGTTACAACCACATTTACACCAATAACTCCCGTTCATTTTATCAGTAGATACCGAATAAATTAATTACTTGTATTTCCGACTAATCCATATGAAGTTCTATATTTGTAAGAAGTCCATTTAATACTTTACCTGTCGATGAGAGATTCTGTTATTCTCGAAATTTAAGAAGTAAAAAAATAATAATTGAATAAAATTATAATTTACATATAACAAAGTATATGTTTTTTACCCAAATTAATGATAATAAGTTATTTTATTTTAAATCATCATAAATTATTTAATATTTATTTATTAATTAACGCCTTTCAGGGCTTTTACAAACAATAAAATATAGTGTACATTGAATGAATGAATACTTTTAACAATACATAATGATTGCCCAGAAATATTAACAAGAAAATATAATAATACGGAAAAAAAAAATACATAGAAGTAGCACAATACTAAAAGATAAATATAATGTAAAGTAAAACAAAAGTATGAACTTAAATAAAGCATAATATAATAAAAAATACAACAACTAAAATAATAATAATAATATAAAGTAAAAGGCAACAGCACAAGTTTAGTAAAGCATAATATAATAAAAAAAAATCATAACAGTTTTTTTCTCACCCAATTAGCAACTTAAATACAATCTACTTATTTATGTCTAATCTGACAAAAAGTAATCGATTTTCAATACACCTTTTAAAAATTGTTTAAATATTATACAGTTGGTGGCAAAAACGTCAAGTTGCTCGTATTTGTTCGCTAGTCTAGGAAGCATTTGCAGTGGGGAATTAAAAACGGCAAAACTTGCATAACTTCTAGTTACGTGAGACGGAACACGCAAGCAGATACGTTCTAATAGTTGAGGACAGTCGATAATTTATTAATTTGCGTAAAAAGAGAAAGTCCGTCAATTATTTTGTCATCACAAAGTAAAAACCTAACTCCAAAAAAACTATTCTTCAAAAAATTAACAATAATAATTGAGACTCTCTTGCCTAATTTTTGACAAATTTAACTTCGGAAAGTTTCTGAAATTTTCGCTCAATTTGGAAAAAAACGTACGCTCGCCCCCGTATAAATAATTTACGGTTACGGCTTAGGAAAATGAGAGCGCGAATGGGTTGAAATAAGCCACCTCCGCGATTTTCTGGGCAGCCGGTACCCACCCACGCCGGTGACGTAAAACAAAGAGGACTGAAATTGCCTTTTTGAGGGAAACTTAATCTTTGTACATATTGAATTGTTGTTTTTCATTTTTTTAATTCGTCATTACAAACTTAATAAATTGCTCGCATAAAAATATATTATAATTCCGGTAAGGCGTTGTACCGTCAAATTAATATTTTTTTTTACTTTATTTATAACTTGAAGTTGAGTTGAGTTACTGTAATGTTGTTAAGTCCAACGTTTTACAAAAAATAAGTCAGAAATATTGAAATAAAAACGGAAACTTTGATGTCACATATCTTCATAACTATCGATATTAGGTCATGGTTGCTTAAACATTATCGGCTCATAATCAAGTCAGGAATATAGTCCTGCGAGTTTATTAATGTTTTAAAAATAACCCTGTATATTGTTTCATGGAATGACATATTTTCAACCATAAATGACGATAACGTGGTTGTATTAAAATAAAGTAAACAATATACATAAAACCAAGTATCATCATGGGTAGAATCGGTGACATTTATCTATCATCATGGGTAGAATCGGTGAACGCTACATTTATTTATTTAATATTCACTGGAGACCAATAACACAACAAAGAAGCACAGAAAACATTGAGATAATATAGATGGCCAAGTAAAGGTCTTCACTTTTAGAAATAAGTTAATAATGATAAATATGTTATGAAATAAACATAGGCATGTTTAGAATAATACAAGAAGAAAAAGTAAAAAATTTAAACAAAAGAAAAAGAGACTTAATTAGTAAGCAGAAAAACTTAGGCATGTTAAGAATAAAACAACAAGGAAGAATAAAAAAATTAAACAAACAAGAAAATGAGATTTATTTAGTAAGCAGAAAAATTTAGGCACGTTAATTATAATACAGCAAGAAAGAATAAAAAAATTTAACAAAAGAAAAAGAGACTAACAATATCCAATAATCTTATCAATTTATTGAATGCATCGAAAGTACTTTAATACATTGTGTAACGTGATCACTTAAATCAACCTCATAATTGGGCGGTAAGCTCTGTAACGCCTAAAAAAGACTTTTATACGTGAGTAAAAAGATATATAGCGTAATTGGATAATGCGCCTGCCCTGGAAAGGAGATTCGTGGTTTGAATCCCGGTAGCAGCCAAATATTTTTCCGTGGGTTCGATTTTTCTGTACGTCTTTCTAATTGATTAATTAATTTGCTTTTAAATTTCACAGAAATTTGTTCTGAAAAAATTGCAACTTCACAATAAGAATGTGTTCTTGAATATAATATATGTACGTTGTATCAAATGTGTATGTACGTTGTACCAAAAATAAAAATCAATTAAACGGTTAATTCTGGCGTCCATCTAGCGGCAAGATCGCAAAGTAATTTGTAACTTCTATATCATAAAAAGTGGATTGCTCTAAAAATGGATAATAAATGTTAATCAGCAATTAATAAATGAGACTCAAGCTAAGGTTGATACATTCACGTAAATATACAAGTCTTCTATAGCGTAATTGGATAATGCGCCTGCCCCGGAAAGGAGGAGCCAAATGAGCAGCCAAATGTTTTTTCGTGGATTTGATTTTTCTGTATGCCTTTCTAATTGATTAATTAATTTGGAGAAATCTCTCATTTATCTTCTACTTATATAAGCCACCTTTGCCAATTTGTTTACTTTTGATGCGAATTTTAACTTATGTTAACGTCTATTACAAAGTTGATCCCCTTAAATACTAGAGGGCGTACCAGTCACCCTTTTTTGAAAATTTACACACAGAAAAAATATAAATTGCCTATTTTGTAGCGAAATATAACAAGTGCAGTTTTATGTCAACTTTTGGCAATTTTGGAACTTTGTTCATGTTTTTTTTCGCATACAACATTTACGGTGCCTCGAAATTGTGTCTAATTGAATATTTCTAACGCCCGCGTGGATGGAAGAACTTTTCGAATTTACGTACCTACTCGTACTTATAAAAGTCTAATAAATTAAATTGGAAAAGTTTCGCGCTCGAGCGACGCTAGCGACACCTGTTGCTGGGATTCTGAACACATGGTGCCAATAGGTTTACGAAATTCATTTATTATTTATTATCTGTTTTTTATTTGGATTGCGTTATTTATGGAAGATAAGATTACTTAAGTAACGATTTTATTTCGTAATCGTAACTGAATAATTGCATGTTGCTAGATATATGAATAGCTAATTTACTATTTGTAATGTACGCAGAAAGTTTGTATAAAAATATATAGGGATGAACTAAACCCGTCCTTAGGTTTAAGGAGATTGTGTCAAGAATGTTCCCCTTCGGTATGTTTAAGACAAATTAATACTGTAATTATAGTACTTACTATCTGTAGCCCGTCAAAAATGAAGGTACCTACTTTTACATGCCGATTTCTTAAGAGTAACAAAAAATAAGAAAATATATTTATAGGTTTCCAAAATTAATTTATTATTTGTTATCAACTTTTTAATTGGATTAGGAAAAAAAGTAGAAAAAGTGTTTATATAAGAAGTTATGAACGTTATAAGATGTTCGGACAGACAGAAAATACTTAAATTCCTAGTTAACTAAACGCATTTTTTTAAATTTTCGTTCCAAACCGAATTTCTGAAGAAAAAAAGTTTTCTTGTAATAAAGTGCGATTTATTTACTAAGACGTAATACTTTTTAGTTTGACCTTTCTATATTTTTTCAAAATTTACAAGTTTGCAGTAATTTTTTAAACAATTTGAAGGTATTGGAACCAACCGTGGCACCAGGTTGTTTACGTTAGTTATGTCTTTATATTTTGGTGGTTGTCGTCCGTGTACAATTATTTAAATGAGTGAAAATTTCAAAATTGTAACGGAATTTCAAATTTGTCAGCGTGCGTAAAGTTATTTAGTTCGTATTTCTGCCGCATGGCGGTGTGCAAGATCCACGCTTTCAGTAATGTTTACAGAAGTCACGTACAGGCTTCTTTAACGAGGGTGTGTGCTGTTCAGTGAAGCCTCATTTTATTAAATTTCTATGCAATTAATTTTAAACCCAACATTCCAAGAAAAGTGGTTGTTATTGTCGTCAATGATGGACAGTGGTGGTATTTTAACCGGTTACTGTTACCAATCAGATACAAATGTCAAATAACGTTATTTGATATTTGTATCTGATTGGTAATTGATTTTCGCAAATCGACGCAGAGTGACTTTGTACATCAGACAGTTAATTAACCACTCATTAATATAGCGCATATTAATTTCCAGTGTTTTCAGTCACGGACGGACAGACAGACAACGAATTATTGTAATTGGGAGTTCTTCCGTAAATTAAGGCTGTCTAGAGTAGCGTAGCGTCTTCATAACGATAGTGATGGGCATTATTAAATAGAGAATTATGTTTTTTTTGCTTCTTATACCTCATTATTATTTCAGACATCTGATAGCGTTAGTAACGGACATTGTTACTTAGAGAATTATATTTTTTGTATCTCATTTTATACATCTCATCATTATTTGTGCCGTCTGGTAGAGTTACGGACATTGTTGCGTAGAGAATTATATATTTTGATTATTATTATAAATTATGATTAATTATTATAAATGCCAATGACATAATATCTGAAATAGTAAGGGGTGCACATATTAGATTTAATTTCCAGTAAGTTGAAAAAAATCTTTTTTTTTTAAATCTAATTCGAAGTATTTTATGAAAATAGCACAAAATCAATTGTTTAATTTTATTTAATAACAATTTTGAAATCAAACTAATTTTGAAAACGGAATAAGATCAGCTATTGGACAGGAAGTTACGGACGGACATTCGAAATTATTATTATTGGGGATAATTACGTAATACTTTAGCTACTCATAATATAAAAATAAATCAATTTTAAAAATATATTTTTATGGTTGCGATAAAAATCTCAAAACATGTAAATTTTCTCGTATGATAAAATTTTCCAGTTAACTTAGATTAAAAGTAAGCGACACCTCTTGACATTTATCAAACTTTATAATTTAATTTTCAATCCGGCTAAAATCACATCGCAACTTTACGCACCGTTTTTTTCATAGTAATTTATATATTAAATTCTGGAAATATCAAAAGAATATGATTATTTTATTTTAATCTTTATCATTATCTACTTATAGATACTCCTAGTACGATACTACAATACACTGTGATAACATTTTAAGAAAATTCTGGTAATAGCATAGGAATATAGCATAGGTACCCTTAAAACTGCGAAATGCAAAACAACGTAGAAAATATAAACTTATAACTGATACTGATGAAATAGTAATAACGAGTTTTATCAAAACATTAGAACATTTTTTTTGTATTTCTCCTGCCGGCAGTTAAAGGTACTATTCAAAACCCCGGCGATAAGGCGGAACATGAAATGGTTCGCGTCTTTGCTAAGTCTTATATGTTCTGTATTTTTGATGGGTATAGTACATATCAGCGATAGCAACATCGCCAACGTTGCCGTCTTCTTGCTGGCCCGGGGCTCAAGCCCCATCTCCGGCCGTTTAATTTGTTTTTTTAGACATGAATTCGAAAGAACGTTACACGAAGTTACGAGGGCAGACAGACGGACGGACGGATGGACGGAAAAATGAACAGTCACCGAATTATTATGTTTGATGAGACACAAACAGAATGCTGGGTACACGACACATAAAAAATAATACATTATTATATAAAACTCAGCCCACTGTCACAATTAAAATGTCTTGACCTTGCTCTAGCAACATGAATATGTGTATTATATTTTGAGTGTATGAATGTAGTCTGATTATATAAGAATATGTAAATAAATCATTGATTTTATATGTCCTATGGGTTCAGGTTTATTAAAGTAAAGAAAATTAATGTTGAAGGGGTGAGATTTTGAATGATGATAGGATATCTGCAAGAATATCAGCCTCAATGTTAAGATCACTACAAGAATATCAGCCTCAATGTTAAGGACACTACAGGAATATCAGCCTCAATGTTAAGGACAATATAAGAATATCAGCCTTAATGTTAATGTCAATACAAGAATATCAGCCTCAATGTTAAGATCACTACAAGAATATCAGCCTCAATGTTAAGGACACTACAGGAATATCAGCCTCAATGTTAAGGACAATATAAGAATATCAGCCTTAATGTTAATGTCAATACAAGAATATCAGCCTCAATGTTAAGGTCAATACAAGAATATCAGCCTCAATGTTAAGATCACTATAAGAATATCAGCCTAATTATTAAGGTCAGTAAAATAAAAAGGGGTAATTTGGCAAACATAAATAACCTCGCAAGACTGTATTCCTGCTTTGATTATAAGTTGAAAATGTTCAAGCAGCCATGACCTAATATCAATAGTTATGGAATTATGCAATATCAAATTTTGCATTTTTTTCAATGCTTCTGAATTATTTTTTACAAAACGTTAAACTATCATTACAGTAACTTATATCGATTACGAAAAATTCATTCGTTTTAAAACCAATAAAATAAAATGAAAACGCATACATATTTTGGAAAAAAAATATCGAAATAAAACATTTATGTGACAGAATATTATGGTATATTAATGAATAATATGATAATAATTGTTATAGGAATATTACGAGGTATATATCGCTCATGATAAAGCAATACCTCGCAGACCACTTTTCTCAAATTCAAGTTACTTACTTACTTACCATCACGCCGTTTCCCCGTGGGGGTAGGCAGAGAGAATAGGGCGCCACACTCTTCTGTCCTGACATACAACTCTCGCCTCATCCACATTCGTACATCTTCGCATGCAAGTTAGCCGGTTGTTGAAGCTTCTATCGGGACCCTCTTCCAGTATCTGGTTATCTAATCATGCCACCACGTCTTCTTCGGTCGCCCTCTCTTTCTGGCGCCATCAACACTTGCATTACATATCTTTCTTGCCATTCTTTCCTTATTCATTCGCTCAACATGCCCAAACCATCTGAGCAACCCTTTTTTAATTCTATTAATTAAGATCAGCTTTATTCATTCCAAATATCTTCATTCTTTACTCTATCATAAATGGATTTGCCACACATACGTCTAAGGGATCTCATCTCCATTACATTTAGTCTACTTATAAATAAGTTTAAATCAAGTTTTTTTTTATGTATTTGTCTTTAAAAGATGTGTGGATGTATGTGTGGATACGTAATCTGACAAAATCTTGTATCTAAAAACAATTATCTGTGTCTCTTATTTTATTAAAGCAATTCCTCGTATTCTATTTATTGTAGAGCTTCTAGGTATTGTGCAATTTATTTCCTCCCCTGTAAAATCTGTATTTAATTCTTAAGGGATATTGTTTTATCATGAGCGATATGTATATTTAAATTCGATTTTTTTTTCAAATATATGTACGTGTTGCGTCTAGCGTTAATCTCATGCTTCAATGTTTCACTGCACGCCCCTGATATATAGTTTGTTATTAACTATTGTGTACTGTCATTAGTTCTGTAATTTTTCACTTTTTTACAGACTAGACAGTTGTTTGACTTCAATTCAGTCATGAGCATTAAGCTTTCTTATACTTATTGGATTATGCTTTTAGTTAACTCATGCATGCCCTTGAATCACGTCTACCCGAACATGATTTTAATTAAAAAGCATTATACTTCACTACAGAAAAGATTCGTTATAATAATAGTGCGCCTGATTATAGGCAATCTGTAAAGACTATCAGTACACCTTGATGCTGGCAATCTGATCAGCACTTAAATGTTTGGCGAATTGTATGCTCGATACACATGGAAGGTAAATAAATCACTGAAAATGAATTAAAATTTTCTCACTGGGAACGAATTCAATCTAATTCGCATTCATAGTCATAATTCTCAATAATAATCAGAAAAATATGTACTCGTCTGTGGAACTGGTCTGGTTTTCGCTTGGTTCTTTTTCTATGACGTAAGCCCGCCGCATCTAATCCCGCGCACGCTTTCATCGCCTTTTTACATAAACTAGCCTACTACACTGAACATTATATTAAAATGGTGTTTCGCATCTTTTCTAAACCCTAGTATACATATCTCGGATATGCGATGGTGGCAATGTTGATAGAGTTCGAGCCCTACTTTCAGCCGTGTGATTTCTGATTACGTTTTTAAGCAGTGAATCCGAAAGAAATCACCGACGTTACATGAAGTTACTGACAGACAGACAACGAAATTATTATGTTTGATATCATAGATTGCGATGCAACAGGAATGTTCGACCAGTTTTTAGTATTTCTAGTGATTAATAGTTTCTTCGAGAATAATGTAGTTGATTCTGGATTCTTCAAGAGAGACTTCAATTATGCGTAGTTAACATTATTTAACCACCAGAGAAGTTTCAGTTTTAGAAACAGAAATATATATTTTATAAAAATATATGTATATTGGTCTATAAAAGGAGGAAATTTTTTTTAAATATATCATGTTAAATAACTCTGAAAAGAATAATATTATATTATGTATACATTAAAAATAACCTATTTAAATATAGAGATATCATTACCATCTGCAAAATCTATGTATAACTATTTCATGAAAAGGATAAAACATGTATCTAGCATCTAGCATAGTTTTTAGAATATATTAATGTTTTTCAGATTTAGAACATACATAAAACTTTTAAAAAATTGATTATATGTGGATGTTCTTTAAGTGGTTCAATTGTGCGAACGTTGTATTGTGTAGAGTGATTACTTATACTAGCTCGTACAAATCGTAAGCCCTGGACTATTCTATAAAAGTTTTCCATGCATGTTTCTCATATGAATAGCTTCATCTCTGTAAGATTAAAAAAAAAACGTATTTTATCTCAAGAAAAATGTATCTTAAGCAAGGGTTGTGTGATACATATGTCTGAGATACATGTATGATACATGAGTGTGATACATGTGTGACACCTGTGTGATACATGTTGTCAAATTCTTCATATCAATCACAAATATTATATTTGGTAAAGAAACACAAGGAATACGTGTCAAGTATCGGCTAGGATATTGATGTCTCTGACTTGTTCGTGTCTAAGATTGTTCGGACGTAAAATTATTTGTATACTTCTATGTGGCTTGTTTCCTATAACTCTGATTGAACATTCCATCCCCATAAACCACCCCCCGCCCACCTGCCTCAAGGGTGAGCGGACCCCAGGTGCGTGTACTGCATACTAGCAAAAAGGCTGCATTTCTAAAATAGAGTAATAGTACAACTCTAGAATAATTTGGAAACAACTATAAATCGATATAACGCTCGAAAATATACCAGAAGATTCGAGACAAGAACGTTCCCTATATAAGCGCGGTGGTATCAAGGGAAGACAGTTTTTTTTCGCAGCGACAAAACCACAGACAAGCGAGCGGGTGAGTGTCGGCGAAGCGATTCAAGTAAACATAGAGCACCAGCGAATAAAGAGAACCTACGTGTAGAATATTCTAGTAGCGAAATAGTGCGAATTACGACATAAATAAAAATTGTTGCTAATTTTTACAGTGTTAAATTATACGTATAGTATACGCAGCATACCTTTTCATTCTTCGCTACAAATATCATCCTAGAATCTTACGTTTGAAGACCGGTGAGGCATTTATTATGCACAATTACTACCTGCTAAATTGGAAATTTCACTCCAGCAATCCACGCTGTACGGTTTCATTATCTATTCTCTTCCTTTACAGAATAAACTTGAAAGGTTTTCAACTTGGTTTAGAACTGCACAAAAATTACTGACGTATCTACCTCCTCTTTTACTTACGAGCAATAATTATTCCGAATTTACTGATCATCTTTGGAAAATGATCATTCTTTTGATATTAACAAGTGTTTACAAATTTAATACACACAAATTATACAAGACTACAGGTGTTAAATGAATAATATAAATAACAAGGTCTTTTTTATTTTTTATCTTTTAAATTAGTTTTTTTTTAATGACGCCATCGGGTTCAAATTTTGCAAATGAAATTTTGCAGTTGTACCAACTCTAAGCTTGCATACGCAGAAGACAGTGTGACAACCTTGAAGGTGTGTTATATCGTAGTGTTAATAATTTTCGACTCGCCGTCGTAGAATAGTATTGTGGCGGTCCAGAGCCGTCGCAATTCTAACCGTATGTATCGAGCCGATATCCACCAATCAGGGCTGGATGATGCGTCGAACCCGGTCCTGAGCATCATATGTTCTCGACCCGACTACTCCGATGCTGGCCGTCGTAACAATAGCCACATCTGTACATTGTTAAAATAAATAGCATCATTTAACCGTGATTATCTATCCGCTCATTTCTGACTCTGCTGAATTCATCTCACACGTACCACACAAGCGACACTCACACCATACACGCCGCATGCCGACACGAGATTATACCTCTGGACGGGAGGGAATCTTCTCCCAACACCTACACATAACCCGTCAAAATACTGCACACCACTGGTAAACCGCACCCTATTGTAAGTTATTTATAATTCTCGATCACTGTTGAACGCTCTGGAAAAAATACAAAAAGTTTTTATTTAAGCAGGGAAGTTTTTATATATCGCAGTAGATTTTTGTTTATTTTAATTCTTAGATTGAAACTTTGCTTCCTTCATTGGGGACTTACTTTAATCCAGTCTTCTTCATAATCTCACTTAATAAAGCGGATTATACACATTTTCAAGGCACTTTTATAGGGTTATTTTAAAACTATTTTAAGCCAAGGGATTATAGAAATAAAATTGAAAAAAAATATTTTTGATATATATTAGAAATTTATAAAATATTAATATTGTTAATTCAATGCATCTAAGTATTATTCATATAAGCATTATTCATAATTTTAATATTAGAATTATTCATATTTTTAATATTTAAAGTTTTAACTTTGTGGTCAGACGTTTAAACAAAATGTTATTTATGTTAGTATATAACCACTAAAAATTACTTTTTTGTACACCGGTTTTGAGACAAAACCCGTCTCTTTTCAGGACAGCCATTACACCAGCATGTAAATATCACTACACACCACGACCATATTATTTACACACCAACACCTTCACAAAATACTCTTCACATGCGTGTTACTCTAACTAAAGGTCAACATGCACTGTCCACGGATACAAAAAATTAGTCAGAAATATTTTTAAAAAATGCTAACTTTGATATTTCCTCCTCCTCCAATACTATTGATTGAGTCATGGTTACTTGAACATGCTATGACACACCCTGTATATTGTATCCATTTTGAAATATTAAAATATATTATGTCCCTTTCAAGCCATCATCAAATTATAGATATGACACCTGGATATATAAATTATGTGTATTTGATTCACGAAATTTTACTAATCAAGTGTTTTGTTTTTGATCACTGTTGATGGGTTGTTTATCATTTTGAAATAAAATACAATAAAAGATGACAAAAAGTCTTGACGGTTGACAATACAAATGAAAACAATTTTCTCATATTCAAGCATTTCTCGCAAAAAAACATTTTGCTTTGACGTGACATTTGAGATTTCAGTAGTTAATGGCAATGTGAAACGAATTCGATAAAAATTTAGTTTTAAAGAAATTTTTAGGAAGCGTTAATGACGTTTCAACTCGCTGAAGTCAATTCAATAAGGGATCTCGTGTCGTGCTAAACTCCAAGCTCACTTTTAGAAGTCACTTTTATAATACCATAAACAAAGCATATACTATGTTGGGATTTTTAACAAGATTTATAAAAGAGTAGCTTGTTGGTTTTGTGGTTAGGACATTCGCCTCGTGATCCAAAGGTCGCGGATTCAAACCTCATTCCAGACCAGCAAGTTGGTCCTATTTTCATAGCACAATCGTTTAGCTTTGTTAGAAAATAGTAAGAATATAGATAGAGACACATATTCCGTGTTCGCATCTCTATTTAAAAAAAAAATTATCACGATTTTAAGAATCTTCAAAATTTTAAAATTATCTTTATGAAGGCGTCCCTATAAAGAGAGTCTGCATGTAAAAAAAAAATTACAGAAGAAAAAATAAACACTAAATAACTAACCATCATGCCGTTTCCCCGCAAGGGTAGGCAGAGAGGATAGAACGCCATTTTCTTATATCTTGGCACACCACTTTTGCTTCGGCCACATTCATACATCTTCTCATACAAGTTCTACGGTTGTTGAAATTTTAGCAGGTCCATCCTCAAATACTTTTAGTATATAGTGCCAGATCTTTCGCGGATGCACGTTTCAACACTCGCCTCATATATTTTCTTAACCATCCTTTCCTCGCTTATACGTTCCACATGATCAAACCATCTAAGCACTCCTTTCTTTATTCTATCTACCACGGCGTCACGTGCGATATCCCAACGACAGGACCGTATACCAGTGTGATCGCTGATTCGTGAAGGTCTTCTCACGCAATACTACCAACAGAGCGAGCGCAGCGTATATTCCAACGACAGTGAATAAAAGAAGGTCTTACCGGGGCAAGAAGTTTTTCTAAGTACGAACGTTGAACGGAATTTACTAAAACATGATCAAACCAAGCGTTTATTATTGCGAATAAAGGAACAATGCAATAATAAGTGTTTGAAATATTCTGGAGACATTTAATAAATGTAAAATTAAGAACGGTACTTCAATTTAACTCGCGCCCAATGACTTTCTTTGGAAATAAATTTCTTTGTTAATAAATCCATCGACTTTCTTTAAATTATTTCCAGTGTTTTCATTTGTCTCTTAAAGCCACGTCCGGTGAAAATATACACGTACTTCAGGCTGCTTCCCTAGAGATGTTGTGTAATCAAATCCATTAGTCATTGCAATATATTTTAAATTGAACCCATAATTGATGCATCAATATCAAATGAATCGAAGTCTTAATATTATATACTTTGATGATCGAATATCTTAAACTACGTGGTCTAGCTCAAATTGGCAATTACAATTTTGAAATGGGCAATAATCTTCCAGTACAAATTGGTAATTACAAGTTTGAATTCTCAATAATCTTTATGTTCATCGACTGCAGAGAATAATATACCAAATACAGCAATCAAATGGGAATTTCTTTAAAGACCAAATAAACTCTCATATATAAAATCATATTTTTAGGTTTTAAACATTTTGTCACAAAATGGTAGAAGCGGAAGGAATTGCACGTAATCGAGGATTGTTCAGCTCTATAAATTGGGAATCATTAGAAATATGGAGAAGTCAGTAGATCATTCTCGAAGTTTCGCGAAACGACATTATTAATTAAATAACAGGCCGCTGCGCACACTGCTGTTTTGACAGCCGCAAAAAACCAAGGAAAGGCCAAAGCATGTGAATTAATGAGACAAAGGAACGACATAACGGCGAGTGGGGTACCTACGTGCGGAGTTTTCTACTATGAGCGTACAGAAAATGTACTTTTATTGCACCAAATAATTTTTCTTTTTTTATATTTTAGTAATTACTATTCATAATTTATTAATTTAGAAATGTGAATATTATTTTGGTTTCGTTAATTATATTAAAAGTTTTTAAAAACTCTTGATAAGGATCTCAATAAGAGTTGAGTATGGTTAATTTTTGTGTTATTAAATAAAACATACTAACTAAAACTGCATTTTTCTTACATTTCCTGTAAAAAATATATATATTTCTTAAAAAACTCTTACCATTTAAATACAACCACGTATAAAAAAATCAAAAACTTTCTAGGGTTAAAAAGGTGCAATGACTTACAGTCAATATTTATGCAATCCTCCCCCCACCCCCCCTAAAAAAAGCTAAGAAACTAACTAACCATAACGACATTTTTCCGCGAGCGTAGGCAGAGAGGATAGAACACCGCTCTCATAACTCGCTCCTCATCCACATTCATGCATCTTCTCATGCAAACTCACCGATTATTGAGACTCCTAATAGGACTATCTTCCAGTGTCTGGTTTTCCTGGCCATGCCAAGTCTTCATCTATCGTTACATATCTTTCTTAATATACTCTCTCCTCATTCATTCGTTCAACCTGACGAGCGAATTATTTTTAATCCTGTGCTAAGATCAGCTGAACATTATTTCATTTCTTCGTTCTTCTTTGCTCCTTAATATTTTTTATTTATTTCTTAATAAGTTAGTTAATATAACAATTTGTATATTAACTAGTATTTAACACTTTACATTCTTAAATCTATTACTAATATACTATCTATTTATAAACCTACATATTTACATTTACATCTAATCTAATCTGTGGTTCAATTTATAATAAATGATACATCTTATACTCTACAATTCTATACTATTTTTACAATAATTATAGCTTTTGTTTTTAAAATCATGCATCGTATTTATAATCTTCATGTTTTCTGGCATCTCATCATATATTTTTACACCTCTGTACATTAGACAATTCTGTGTATATACTTTTTTCTTATATGGTAATCTTATTCTATTCCTATTGCTGGTGTTATATGTATGTACATCACTATTTATAATTTTGTTCAAAATATATTTTGGCATTTTGTTATTGAAAATTGTATGTATAAATATGAGAACGTTATAAAAAAGTATTTTTTTTAATTTCCATCTAATTGCGTGCTTTTCTCATTTCTTTAATTCTGGTGTATTTACTTTTTTTTTAATATGATTTTCATTGCCCTGTTTTGCATCACTTTTATGAAAGCTACATGCATCTAAGCGATCTCGTTTCCATTGCACTCGGTCTACTTTTCAGACTACGTTCATTCCTCCTCTTCCAGCTCCAGGCTTCACTTTCCTTAATCAGTGTTAGTTAGTAGGTATCAGTACTATATTTCGTAACTCTAGTCTTACCTCGATTGATTAATTTCTGCGCTTTCAAAATATTCCCAGAATAAAGTTTGTCATACTTCAGTTTAACGTTATCTACGTGAGTTTTACCTCTAAGGGAACGATGTGAAATATGATATTTGAGGAGTATGTATACTTAGAATTGAAGTACAGCGTAGGAGTTTATAAAATCAATTAACATGTCAGCACTACATGATATCAAGTAAATATCTTGGCCGGGATAAGGTATTTTAAAGGTACATCGTACGTACCCCCGATTAACGTGGATTCGTTATAACGCGACTCACCCTGCGTTTTTTTAAATAAAAAATTGGGAGATTCCCCGACTAACGACTATATTGAGATTTGCTACACTTTTAAACTTTTAAGTTTAAAACAATATTTTTATTTACGCTTCAACAAGCTAAGAAGCCTAATTACTGAAGCGAATATAACAAAACACCCAGGCTTGAGTAAATCATATAGATTAATTATTGTAACCTCATTGGGAATCAAACCCGGAACCCTCGGTGTGAGAAACCACTTTCATACTCACTGGACTACGAGGGCCGCCTACAACAATATAACAAACAACATTAGTCTTGATTTATTAATTAATCTTTGTAATTACTTAACCCTGGGTATTTTGTGATGTGTTTTTTTTTCATAAATTGGGCCAGTTGAAACGCAAAAAAATAATTAGTGTTAGCACCAGAACTCCATTGTACCTAGCTTGTTTCTATACGTGTGACAAATTCCTAATGGCGATAATTAATTGCATTCAAAACGACATTAATTTCCCGCAGTTATTATTCTCAGCCACAATATCACTGGAAGACGGCTCACACTGCGGTCAGCTAAATCGCATGCACTCTGCAATCTGGTAGTACCAAGGAGACCTGGAGCCACCAAGTTTGCGGAACGTGTTTTCAGCTTTGCGGGCCCAGCTATGTGGAATCAGCTGCTTCCAGTGTTGCGATCTATGGAGAACCAGGAACTCTTCAAGAAGAGCCTAAAAACTCATTTTTTCGGGATGTCGCACCTGTAAAGCACCCTTGAAGCGTCTCTTACGCAAAAACGGCGCTATATAAATTAATATAAACATAAACATAAGTAGCGTACTTCCCAAACATACAAAACTTTCAATGAAATTAAAATTTTATAATTATTAAAGAAGCTATTTTATTAATTTTATTAAAAGTATTTTTTATTAATTTCTCCCGCTTAGCGATTTTTGTTTAACGCAAACGCGTTAAGTGGGGGTCTCCTGTATACAACTCTAGCCTCAGGGCAGGCTGTTAACTAACATTATTTAGGCTCGGGTAGACACAAAGGGACGGACAATTAATGCACGGTCGGGATCACCGTGGGGATCAGAATTGTATCAGAGAGCTCCGACATTACCTGTGTACATTTGCGCAAGTCTGGCAACCTCAATAAGCCAACATTACCAGGGTCCATAATACATATGCATAAAAAAACCTATATAATTCCTTCACAGAAATGTTAGCAGGTAAATTATGTACATAATTGATTTTATTTTGGAACGAAAGGTGTATTCTCGACCTCTTTGGGTATTTGAGTATACGTATTTAAATATATTTTATACGAATGGATGTGTTGGGATTTGATACTCGAAATTTCTCTGGAGTCATATCACAGCGTTCTCAGAAAAGTCAGGAGCCGCGGGAGTCAGGCATGTACTGAATATTTCTTGCGCGGTCGCAGATTGTATGCACTGCGTGGAAGTCGTTAATGTGCTACCTTCTACGCTAGGGGTCGGTAATGTGCTATTGATGCAATATGAACGTTTTCGGACTTTTTTGCGTCGCATTTTAAAGGTAGTAGTGAAAACATGTTACCATATACTGTCACCTCAATCAAATTTTGGATGTTTACATATTTTAATGGACTCTGGTTTTTGTTTCGTTTCTATATGCGTGTTTGCAAATTTACGATTTAGAATACCTATACAAAAAATGAAGGTGTTATACGATAAAATATATGTATATATATATTTTTTTTATTTATACTTGAAGCTTAAAGTGCATTAAAATAATTTACAAAGAAAAAGATTGAAACATTTATTAATCGCTTACAATTATATCTATAAAATTACTTATTTAAATTAAAGGTGATGAGTTTAGTGTGTATAGGTGTGTGTATATTTGTGTATGGGTGTGTGTAATTATGTGTGCGTTATATGTCGGTTTCAAGCCTATGAAATCATTATTTTAAGGTTTTGCTTAAAAGAATATGCTTTGTGTCTGCGAATAAGTTTATGCCAAGGGAATTCTCGTATTGCAAGAATAAGTTTGTGATTCTACTGATAACCGAGTTTTTTGCGGCCTGGGTTTTATAGTTTTTGGGTCGAAAAAGGATTTATGTCGTGAACGACGGGTTAGTTCATTAAAATCAATACATGATAATAAATCAGGACAATCTACATTATTATTTAATAAATTATGTATTAAAAAATTTGATATCTAGGCATACGCGTCCAGAAGCTAGAGATGGTAGAGTAGCAATGATTGATTATAAAAATTTATAGATTATCTAGTATTACAGATTATGTATATGTTATTTTTTATTATATATATATATATATAATATATTTGTTAGTTAATATACGAAATGTCATTTTAACTTACTTAAGATAAATATACTAATCGGTTAAAAGGGTTATGATGCCCTTTATCCTTCCTCGGGGATGGTTGGGGGTGTGAATGAATAGCCACTTAAAACTTTGGCGTTAAAAACTTTTTAAATCATCCAAAATTAGACTCTAAATTTAAAGCTTACGTATCTTTAAAACTGGTGGGTTGAAAACGAATATTTTTAAATATGTCACGAAAAATAGCCCTACGCGCTGAGAAAACATTGAAGTGGATGATGTGAACTTACTCGTAGAGTTGATCTCTTTAAATGTATCAGGAAATAAGGAAAACCAATCTGGTGATCGTACGTAAAGGAGATTTTTCCTCTTTTGTATTAGTAGACGAAATATAATATTCCGTCCTTTAGTTTTTAGTTTAGTGTTAGTAACGTTACTAAAGATTCTAATCGTTATGAATAAATACTGAAAGTAGACAAAGCCATCATCAGACATAATAATTTCGTTGTCTGTCCGTCCGTCTGTCTGTTCGTCCATCCGTCCGTCTGTCTGTCTGTCCATTCGTCACTTTGTGTAACGTCCGTAATTTCATGATTAAAAAAACAAATTAAACGGCCGGAGATGGGGCTTGAACTAGCGCCGCTTCTCCGTGGACCGTGAAAACAGACACTGTAAATATATACTAGATCTTACCAAAGACGCGAACCAATTGTTGAATAACAAATAGTTTTTAATATTTTTTTTAAATGGCAAAGCTAAACAAGAAAATTTAAAATATATATATATAATTCCTAACAATCTCCCGTGCCGCCCATCCACTAGCGGGATTTTTTCATTTTTTTCTTTTTCTTTTTATATCATGAGAAACGGGTTTTTCTCGCGATTTTTTTATGCGTTGAACGAATTTAGCATTTTAAGCCACATTTTTTAATTGGGTTTTGTTGACAGATAGGTATAACAAATGGTTGATGGGGAAATTTTCAATACCTTACTATTTCTGATATAAGTTGACTATGTAACCCTCTGCTTAGATGGCGATGTTTTTATAGCCTTATCTCGTGGCCGAAATACATAACAATATTTTTTTATAACATATAACATCTTTATAACAATACTCTGTATCAAGGTACATTTTCACAAATGCTTGTCAAAAACATATATAAAAAATAATAAGAATTATCTCCAACTTATTACGTAAAAAAAAAAAAATATAAAAATCTTTATATCAGAACTATGCTTTTAATTAATTAACCACTAGGATATAAAAACTAAAGGGTATTGTAAATTTAGTACTTTTTTGACAATTAGAGGTAAGCAGTTAATAACTTATAAAAATATTATACTTTTTCGTGAATATGTAAAAATATTATTAAGATAAATTAAAATTGTATTTCGTTGCTGTATATATAATAAATCCTATCTGCCGTTTATTACATTTTGAGATAAACAACTAAATTTTTCAATATTTTATAAATATTAGACATATACTAAAAAAAACAATGCCGTTCATCTGGAAAGTCTGCCTAGTAATTATTTAAAATATTTTTTATAAATCTACTCTGTGCAATTGTGAAAAATTGACAAATTGATTCGTTTATCTCTGAATGTACTAAATGGCACATAGGATTTATTATATATACAGCGACGATATTTAATATAATGTTAAAGAATGTCGAATTTCAGGAAAGTCCGCCCCAGAAAATCCGCCATTCAGAGAGAGTGTACTAAATGGCACATAGGATTTATTATATATACAGCGACGATATTTAAAATAATGTTAAAGAATGTCGAATTTCAGGAAAGGTATTCCGCCCCAGTATCCTAAGGAAAGTGAAAGCAGTGAATCTACAATTGGCAGGACCTTAACAAGATCACAAAGGCAATGCTAAGGTGGGGATGGTGCTCTGTTGAGACTGCAATTTTTGACCTTAAAATCCCACGAGGCCACTAAAGAAGATGAGGATAATCCCCTCCTATAAAGCTTTCCACCTCCTAAGTCACGCTGCTACAACCATCTATCGCTAGTTAATTTGTCAAATTTACAAAAACGTTTAGCAGTATTTTTATATGAGAGTATGTTCTAAGAACCCTGGTACTGGTTTTTGTCACCAGAGTTTTTTTGTATGTGAATGCAACATTCGGTTACGGATTTGACGCGATGGAAGATACGCTCAGTGTGGCGTCAGCCTACAAGGCAAAACTTAAAAGTGAAAAACGTAGAACTAAAAAGCACTTGTTTTTATTTCCATATGCGTAAATCAATCTCAATTAGTTTCAACGTATTTACATGTTTGCATCAAGTATTTAACAAATACTACTACAACAATGAAACTTTTGTAAAGTATTTAAAATTCACCTCGTATTTTGTACAGTAGCTCAGAGCATAAATTAAATAAATATACCATATAGAAGCCGAACAAATTGTTTCCTTCCTTTTAAATAATGGCTAGTCATTTATATCCGTCCGGCTCGCTTCCGAAGGACCTGCTTTGCAAAATGTAGTCGCCTCAGTGAGCAACAAAATCACCCTAATTGGTTAACTAATTTCTGAGTCTCCATTCCTCAAGTCATCAATGAGGATGAGACGAAGACACTGAAATTAAATGTACTGGAGAACAAACAGACGATAGATAGGTAGCAATAATATTTATGAGGAAACTAAACAATTTAATAAATACATAAATTTGACGACAAATATGAGTAGATCAAGTACAAAAATACGTGAGAATATCATAAGAATAGTATTATAAAGGGTGTACCAGAGCTAGCAGCAGAAATTAAAGAGTTAATGTTGTTATTACGGTCGTTAGACATATTTAACTGTAATTTCGGATATTTTATACGCACCGTATGGATTACCGAGAAGCGAATCTCGACGTTTCGTTGGATACTTATCCAACGTCATCAGGAGGACGACTTTTACCCGCGGAGGTGGAGGTTGTGATGGCTCCTCTTCTTCGCCTTTCAGCTCGATCCTACTCCTAACTGAGTTTACACTTTGTTAGAGGCAAACAAGCTATCTATCTACGTCGGGTGAAGGCTCTACGGCTTTTAACGTAGTATTTCCAAACACCCTCACTTTATTCAAGACCTCCCCAGTTCACGTTGTGTAATTTTTTGTTTCGAACTATAGGTGATGAATTGGTTTAGTGGTAACCCTAACGCAAGCTTTACTTAAATTAAATACTGGGGTATGAAGTTCGTGAATGTTAACCCCCCCCCCCCCGACGATGCACAGACGTATGAGTACGTAAATAAATAAATATATAAATTAATAAATAAATAAATAAATTAATTAATTAATTAATCAATTAATAACTAATTAAACAAATGAATAAATAAATAAATATATTATTAATTAATTAATAAATCAGTCAATCAAACAAATAAATGAATAAATAAATATATAATTAATTAACTAATCAATCAATCAATCAATTAAATAAATAAATAGATAAATAAATAATTTATAAATAGATGAATAAATAAATGAATGAATGACTGAATGAAAAATAAATAAATAAACAAATAAATAAATATATATATATGAATAGACAAATAAATACCTAATTAATTAATTAATTATTCAATCACTCAATCAATTAAATAAATAAATAGAAGTAAATAAATAAGTTCGGCGTCGAGCACACGAGCCGCCCGATCCCTGGAAGTTCACACACATGCAGAGAAGGGTTAATTTGGCAAATTAATTCGCCCCTATTATGGTCAGTACGGATTCAACATGCAAACAACACCTGTGGAAAAACATATGTAAAGTTTACGGTACAGGGGTTAGCTTTCACTGTCGGCGCTTCTTCCGTCTCTGTCTGGGGTGTCGAACCCGAGACCATTCTTCTTAATCGTGCGCCACCTTTATATATCGTTATAATCTCAAAACGGAAAGAGGATGACATGACTTACCCATCTGCCGCCGATTATATCCAGTCCAGTGCATCGTAGTTTCACTTCATGTACCTCACTTTATACCTAAGGATTGCGGACACTTGCCTTGCACGCGCATACGATTCACAGGCCCCTAATTAACTATAGTTCGCGACCTAACCTTTGATCCTGCCATTACGCGCTTATAAGTTTCCGTAGCTGGGGCTTAGTATCCAGCCTCGGCAACTATACGGTGTATATACCTTAATCAAACCGAAACTAGACATTATTTTCTTTTCCTTGAATTTATATTCCTCGAGATACCGGAATTAGACTCTAGCTCGACAATTGTAAGTATTTATATATCTTAATAATACTGCAACATAGTCCTTATTTCCGTCTTACGTATCCGTACTTCCCGGGTCATCGAGACTAGACTCCAATTCTAATGATCATACTCTAATGATTATACGCACCGATATTTTTCATAAAACCCGTTACCCGTTATTTTCCGATGTTACATATTCTTATATTTATCCGAAATACCGGGATTAAGCTTTGAATCTAGGATTCCATGCATTTATAAGTTTTAACAAACCCGCGAAGCGACCACTTGTCCACTTGTTTTTATCATTTATCGAGGATGCCGCGGGCAAGTAGGCGCCACAGAACAGTCAATTGTTTCTATAATAAAACCCCACTAGTCTACATCTTGATAAGGTCAATACATATTACTTTTAGGGTCCGCCGATTTAGTTTTATTCTTAATATTATTCTTAATATAAATTTATTATCATCTCCAATATTTGATATCTGCTCTCCGGCAAATTTTAATATAGTTTAAATCATTTTAAAATAGTTTAACAATAACGGGATTCTGTAATTTTTACAAGTATAAACAACCCCAATCTTACCGAAACCATTTTATGTAGTGAAAGACGCGGGATTTATATTCTTCCTAAAATGTAAAATGAACCCGGTCTAGATGAAACATCCTTATTTAGTTTCAGGACAACGAGGTTTACGCGTTCCACGAGGAATATGATATAACCCGATCTAAACGAAGGTAATTTTATATAATTTTAGGACAGCGGAACTTACAAATTTCATAAAGTATATCGTGAAGCCAATCTAGGCGGAGACACTACTTATATTTTAAACAGAGTAAGAGTTTAAATTTTACCATCAAGTCTAATACACCGCAAGAATGTCCTAGGCATAGTAAACAAAATAGCGGTCAAAACTGTAGTGTTTCTATGTTCACACGTTTTAGCTCAAACGAATACTATAATTTTCACATTTATAATACAAGACGCGAATTTCTAAACGAAACATTTTAAAATAGTTCTAATTGAAATCTACATGTTTCATATTTATTAAATGAAGGCGCGAATTCTAAACGAAACACTAACATTGTTTAAAAACGGGACCCTATATTTATATATGCTTAAAATGAAACGCGAATTCCCGAACGATAGCATTTTATATAACTAAATGTAACGAAATCTTATATAGTTTATAAATAAGAAGACCCGGCCCCAGGCGGTTTTTATATATTTTCAATATAACGAGGCCCTACAACATCTTTATAAGTATAATACAACCCCGGTCTATCGAAACAATGTACTAGAAGTTTTTATATGTTTGAATACATGATATACGTTTTTTTTTATACGCGTTTTTATACGCGAGATTAACGTTTTCGTACAATACAAAGTAACCCAAATTATACAACCGCGAAGTTTACATCACTCCTAAAGTATAACCAGAACTAATTGAAACATTTTTTCATAGTTTAAGTCCGCGAGGCAAATATCTTTCATAAAATATAAAATAACCAGAATCAAATTAAACATATTTTTTTTTTACCTTATAGACTTTCCCCAACGCGCGTAATAATCCCGGCCACATGAAACGTTTTTATATGTTTTAATAGCGCGGGACCTATGTTTTCCTATATAATATAAGATAACCCGGGCCGAACGGAAGCAATTTTATATACTTAATAAAATAGTGAAACTTGTACTTCTGTAAAACCGTAAATAAACCCCGACCCCCACGAGATTATTTTATATAATTTTTTAGAATAATGAAATTTCATACATCTGTAAAATTGTAAATAAGTCCCGATTCTCACGGAATTACTCTATATAATTTTCTAGAATAATGGAATTTTATACACCTGTAAAATTGTAAATAAGTCCCGATTCTCACGAGATTATTTTATATAATTCTCTAGAATAATGGAATTTGTACACCTGTGAAATTGTAAATAAACCCCGATTCTCACGGAATTACTCTATATAATTTTAAACGAAATGAAAATCTAGATTATTATGGGCTGAACCTGATACCCCGCGAGATCAGCTATATATTTTTCACTAGACGTATTTTAATCCCAGAATTTATTCGCTATAATTTTAACGGACTCTTACTATTAAACATAAACAAGAAAAATTATTAAAATAAACTAAATATTCTTTCAATAACTAAAATAAATCCGGTCTAATCGAAACATTTAATATAACGAAATATTATATGCCTTACAAATGTAAAAATTAAAATGTGACCTCGCGTATTTAGCAAAAGATAGGTAATTTTATAAGACTTATTTAAAATCGAATCTGTTAGTAACAACCCTTTTATCTTTTAACAATTTCCCGCGTGCTTAGCATAAAATAGGTATCTTTATAACGCACAACTAGTTTCCGGAGATCCGCCAATACTATTCCTGTATACTTAGTAAAACGAAAATTAACTAAATTTGAACCCTAGCGGTTCCTGAAATTCTGCGAGTATTATTCTGTGAACCTAGCAAGACGATAAAAATAATTAACTTTATAGAACGTAGTGATTCCCGAAGTTCTGATATGCCAAATTAATTTCCTTTATAAAATAAAATCAAACCCGTACTCTGAGTTAAAACCCTTTTAACAGGACCTCGCGTATTTAGCATAAGATAGGTATTTTTATAAGACTTATTAACAATTTCCCGCGTGTTTAGCATAAAATAGGTATCTTTATAGCGCACAGCTAGTTTCCGGAGATCTGCAAATATCAGTTCTATATATGTCCGACTAATCAACTTAATAAAGCGCAGTAATTTCTGAAGTTCTAATATGCCAAATTAATTACCCTTTATAAAATAAAATCAAACCCGTACCCCCCTTTTCTTTTATCGTGAGCAATCAACAATGTCGAAGAGTATAATTACCCGTGCACCATTTTCACTTGAAGCTAAACTATAATTTTCAAACACTGGGACACTCTAAGTCGACGGTAATTATCACTCACGGTAATTATCACTCAAAAAAACAACCGACGCGGATTTCGCACCCCCGTAGATCTCCACACCAACTGCCTGAATTCTGACTCCGCGTTACCTCTAATACCCCTCCCAGCAGCCAAAGGTCCTAAGTCGTGTGTTTCCAGGATTTTCAATATCCTACTTTCCTTGATACCCAAATCTTTGTCCCTTAGATTCAGTTTGGCAAAGAAAAAACACATTCCCTCTTGGACCTGTCAGTTTAACTCCACCTTCTATTGTGGTCCCTGTCTCTGTTTTGGGGCGGACTCGGTGGCTTCGGACGATTTAACTTCGCTTCACAAGCGCGATAATTAATTTTTAATATTTAATTTCTAATTTCAGTCCATATTGTCGTTTGATCAACCGTAACCACAATCTATCGGGTACTCCCCTAATCATAGTTGATGTTTCTTCATTATCTACCATTATCATATCCCGTTCCCTCGTATTTTCACTCGTCTTTATCGGAAATTTAACGATCCTTGGCTGCTATATCATTGTATCAATTTCCCTACACTCACCATGTACACACTGCATACCTAGATATAACAATCGTTCAAAGGTACTATACCTAATTTTAAATTAATTTTGGGCGATCTTTTCTCGTGGATCACCCAATGAATCCTGTCTTATGCCCGCGGGTCCCCGCGCACAGGGACGTATTAGGTCCCTCCGTTGCGGAATTTAAACATAATTTGTAACCATTTATTATTATTTTTATTGGCAGTAATATTGATCCACAAAATAACTATGTTACATAGACAGTGAATATTCTCGAACAATATAATACTGGAAGAGTACTATTCGCTATAACACAATAAACTATTAATGTAAGTTAAAGTAAATTTTTAAATTCAGTGGAAAATTTTTAAGATCGTTTTGCTTTTAATTTTTCCCAAAACAAAATAAATAAATAAATAAATAAACACACAAATACACACTCACACAAACCCACTATTGGACATGTATTTCTTATTCTTTTATCGATTGTATGTATGTGTTTTCGCGTAATTGGCCCAAAACTCTGTACATCAATTATTGTTTTTTCTTCAAAGATTGATTAATTATATGGCTGTAAGAAACCCAATAAATGAAAATAAATAAAATAAATAAGTAAATAAACCTCCAGTGCCGCAAGCAAGGCGTCGGATTAATTCAGTGCTTATTTATTCAGTGGTCTGTGAATGGTTTTGTTTTTGCGGCCGTGCCGCCTCGCACCGGTTTATACGACCCGTGCGGGGCAGCACGGTCTTGCATTGTAGCTAAAAAAATGTCAACCTGGAGACGAATGAGAAGGACCGATATGGGAGCTTTTGCTCATAAAACGGTCCTGGGTAAGCGGTGGGTACCATTCACAGTGCTCATTTATTGCCAAGGCACTGGACGCCTCCGCTGATAACTATATACCACTCACCATGTTCTTAGAGGTGTGTTGAAAGATTGCTAGTATCTGTCGAATCGGTCTCAAGTAGTTGTCTGTATTTGTACGTTTATCATTATTACATGCTCTTGCTATATCCGTTCCACTTCACATTATTGTTCCTCCCGTCTTCGAATTTCTATCACACTATGTTCTCCTATGTTTTTGGTACTTATATGCTTGCTTTTTACTTGCATTTACTCCTATATCTATTTGTTTCATTTATCCATCCATCTATAAGATCCCCATACGCTTTATCCTTTTATTTCATGTGTATATGGGCCGCAAATTCATATTATTTTATTTACAATATTCTTATCTGGATACACTTGTTCAATTATTTTTTGTGGGTTATTACTACCAAACCCGGCGAAATCTGAGCTAGAATAGCCAATCGTATACACGTTACCCGTCCTGTTGAAACTACGCTAACGTCGGACAGGTTTGTAGTGATTACATAGTTAATATCTTGTATCTATATTTGAGTATATTATTTTCTTGTCGTGCCATTAATATGCTTACACGTTATCGTTTTCTCTTTCCTAACCGTATATACCGTCATTGCACAATTACCTATCTGTTGTAAAAGCCTGAAGAGCGTTAGTCTACAGATAAATATAATAGAATTATAGTTAACTTTCCTATCCGCCCACGTTATCCGACTCCCGCGAAACGAAAATGAATCATTATTCGCTTCTCGACAGAGCGTTAGTCTACAGATAAATATAATAGAATTATAGTTAACTTTCCTATCCGCCCACGTTATCCGACTCCCGCGAAACGAAAATGAATCATTATTCGCTTCTCGACAGAGCGTTAGTCTACAGACAAATATAATGGAATTATAGTTAACTTTCCTATCCGCCTACGTTATCCGACTCCCGCGAAACGAAAATAAATCATTATCCGCTCAGTTAAGGTCACCCCTCTGGTACATCGTATACGTTTAATCCGCGCTTCATGGCCAATTCCTATAAGTTATTTATGGGGCGTTTTCCTCTCGCGATCCCCCAATTAGGACCCGCCTTCCTTACTTTTGCTCAAATCTCCCATCTCTCTTGCGCGGCAATCCACTTAAGAAGGCGATTAATGACATTTAAACGGTTTCAAAAACCCAGCAAAAAAGTCCATAATTCAGAAACCTCGTGGAATTGTCAATATCATCGTCAGTAGACGTTAATCGGTTTTTTAACGGCTCAAAACGCAATAACCGCGACCCAAATCTACGAAAACCGTGTTCAGTATTTTTTATGGGAAGCACATGTGGACCGCTCGGACCGCATCGATCGTCAACCATTTGTACCAAACACGGCTTTACCACAAGATTAATATGATTTATAAGAATTGAATAGTAACTGCCCGTAACCTATATCCGATCAATCGCTACTAACTCCCTCCCAATACTAGCGTTTCATCATTCCCAAATTTTTGTAGCTCCAATACTCCGCCAGGTGGGTTTAGCTCAATTTTTCCCGCGTAGCATTTAAATCATCTTAGAGTTCAAAATAAAAATAATAAAATAAAATAAAATCTATAGAAACAGGTGATTCATCACACACGCAAGCTTCAAATCGGTACAACTCAGCAAATTTTTGGAATTTTCGAATGAGTGATGACTCTATTTTTTAAACCCTTTGATGATGTGATGACTTTTACTTTTAAAACTTTATAATTATAAATTTATATCCATTGGAAATTAAAAATAAGCATACAGTTAAATGAACCCACCTACATACAAGTATAGGATCTTTATAATTTTGGTGCATGCGTTTAGCAACATCATTGACAATCATGTAAATCACTATTTCCTTGAAATTGTACTGTTTCATGACCCGGTCCATTTTACTGCAGTACTGCCGCTCTGTAGGTACTGAATTTTTACAACATAATTATATTGGCCTTGCACATTATCATTTTTCCTATAAGTTTTTTTTGTAGGTTTTGTTAGCGCATAATTTTGAGAAATAGATCCTTTAAGTGTACTTAATATTTTCTGTTTTTTCAATACACACAAGGAGATTCAACCTTGATTTTCCACCCTTAAACACCACCTCACTTGCAAGTGCCCATGAGACGTCCCTTATTTTTTAAAGTATTTTCCAACACTACTGTGGTCATTTAAGTAACAAAATTGTTTAGAGCAGAAACCGTATTATCAAATCATTTCTCGCGTATATAAAAAACAGCAAAAAATTATCAATGCGTACAGTATGGCGTGCAGGTCGCCGTCAAGCGAAAACCGCCCTAAAACGAAGGGAAGATTTTTTCACGTCAATACTTATTTTAAACATTCATAAAATATTTATTTTGTGAATGTTTGAAAACTTTAAGCGACAAGAAGACAATTTTCTTCTTACAAAATAATAAAAAAAGTGAATAAAAATATTCTTCCATATTAAGTACCTATAGATAGATAGATATACACAATATGGAGCTCTTTCATTTTGCAACGAAGCACAATTTCATTTTTTTCATTCTGCTTTGAGCATTAGTTTTTACGGCACTGTCAGTTATAAATAAGACCAATCTGGCGATAAATATACAAAGTTTGTCACACTAATGTAACCTAATACTGCAGTGTGTAATTGTAGTAGGTATATATTTCTATACATTAACTTATTAAGAAATATAAAATTAAGTCTTTTTTTAACATGAGAAGTTGTAAATTTATGATTATATACTGCACAGTGTTACTTGTATGAGATTAAATTGTATAAAATTAAAATCGATACACATTTTTTAAAGAACAAAAATAAATTCTAAGCATAAGAATTTTACGGCTCGTCACATAATGTGAAATTTAATGGTATTTTATATATTCTAACGTAAGAAAATTTAACTTTTACCTTCTTAGATAGAAAAATAGAACCTTTACCTAATAATATCAACATGAATTTTAGATATAACAGTATATACTTAAATTCTTATCTTAATTTTGAATGTATATTTTATTTTCTTTTAGATTTAGGTATTCCTATGATTTATTTTATTATTATTGATCTACTTTCATGCTTACGTTTATACTTTCTTTAATTGTCATTTGTTGATATTACATAAATATCATATGAGAATAACTGCCACAGAACAGGTTTTACCTAGTGTGGCAGTTATTAGTAACTTGTATTAACAAATGTAAATAAACAATAAAATAAACAAATAAAATAAATAAAAATAAAATAAATACCACCTGTGAATCAAACGAATACTTAAACAAAAATTCCATTATGCCTACTATGTGAATTACTGAAAAATTTATGTAATTTTTAACATAATTAATTGAACGTTGTTTATAATGAAAACAATAGATATACATGTATTAATATAAGAGCAGAACAAAATTAAATATAATGTTTTACTTTATTTTTTATTTTTTTAATAACATATTTTTATTTTATGCGATATTTACATAATCATTATATAGTTTCTTAAAAATTCGTGGCGCACTTTAACGCTTAATAAAACCCAAAAATCGATTCCCTACAGGTCAAAGCTACGCACCCGGAATAGGAGTCGACGACTTGCGAATGGATGTCAACGAACTGTTATCAACTCACACGAACTGGTGTCAACACAATTGTCTAACAAATAATATTTGCGGGTCGCACAAAGGCCCGGTCGGTAAACTATTCGCAAACAGCCTTCACTCCGATGAACGCTCTTCACCTTGGCAGCCTTAGCGGGAGCACTGGACGGCTTCTGGGGAAAGCTCCACTGATAAAATTATTGCACTAATCTCCATCTATATCAAGTTGTAATTAAGATTTATTTGTTTATATCCCAGTAGCTCATTTATTACAGATAACTTCAAGTTGAGAAAAGATGGACCTAATAATAATCTTGTGCTAATGATCAATATAAAGTCGTTAATATTATCTCACTTCTTTTACGATCGCCGTATCACATAAATTCAAATTTATTTACTGAAGCGAGTTTTACTAAAGCCGGTAGGGCTTTAAATCCTGGAGATTTTTATCAGAACTAGGATTACGATGCTGGCAAATCCGGTGTCAGTATCGGGAATTTAAATGTTTATGTTTTTTTTTTTAAATAAGAATTAGAACAGATATTTTTTTCATGTATTACACACACATATGTGTTTTATGTATTATATACATATAAACATGAAGTATTAACAAAATTCTAATATCAAAGTAACTGCACAAAAGTAAAAACCAAAAAGAATACATAACGCAATCAAAATAAAACTCATTCAATATTTTGAGACTTGCTATCCGACCTCATTAGGGTCAAAGTGTGCAACGTTTAATAATTTAGTGATGATCTTATTTTAGTCACTACTTTCCCATAACACGAAAAAACCCGTTCGGATTCCAAGCTAGCATGTGGTATTATTTTCAAATCTTCGTAGCTTTTTCTTGATTTACTCGAGGATTTATCTCTAATGAAGTCATAAAAAAATAAGTAACTAAATGGATAATTAAATAATGTAATAGATTTTTTGAAATTCCCTAGATATTTATTGGATATTTTTATTTTTTTTATATAAATTGGTATTTTTTGGATTTTTTGATTTTAAAATAAAAATTGGGATAAATAATACAAATATTCTTTTTAAACGACATGCAGTCAATGAAAAAAGATAATACAATGGTTAAAACAAGGTGGGGAAACCACGGTTGAAGCAATGCCGAAGAACAGAAATTATGAAACAAAAAATCGAAAACACACCCGCAATATGTACTTTCAAAAAATCTGCCAGCACCGTATCCTGATATTCGCACCGGGATTACAGTTTCTAGAAAAATCCGGGGTTCCCAGAACCGGGAATGGAAGCACTATTAATTACCAATTTGGGTGAGCCTTTTTCAAACTTATCAATTACTGGTTTATTATTTGATTTTTTAACATAAAATTTGTTTAATAGCTAGTATCCTGTGAAAATCTGTTAACTTGCATATTAAACAAACATTACTATTACTATTACCTGTAAAATTCGGTCCTTAAATTCGTTAGATGTAACATGTAGTATCGTGGAATCCAATCTAACATACCTATGCATTATTTCATAAAGATTGCTTTCGCATATTTTATATGGGGAGAAATGGCTTATGAAACATGAAGTAAAGTACAGATAATTAAAATATACATTATTATTTTTAAACACGAATATTAATTTAATACATAAAAACGTTTCTAACTGATACAATGCAAAACGAAATAAAAAATATTATTTTTGGGTAGAAAAATTAACTTAAAAATTGAATTTAAAAGTTCCGTTTGTGCCCCACTTAAGAATTATTGCTTGTCTTGTAACGTCTTTTAATATTTAAAATGTGCCTTTTAATATTTTTTTATTACTAGATCATTTTTATGAATCATTAGGTAATCAAAAGCAAATATGTACCTACTATATATACAGTTAGACAAAATAATAAACATTATATAAATATAACTCTTCTGATATGATTTTTACGAAGAAGAATCAGCAATCTATTTCAATAATAATAAATATGTAAGTTTGTAGTATGCATTTTACCAACGACATTAATAAGCCCTCCAAAATATAAAATATGCAATCAAATTTTATTTTCGTCTGAAATTATGTTAATTTATATAAAACTCAAATTGCTTTTAGATTATAGATACATTGATTAACCGCTTAAATCCATTACCTTGTTAAATATTGAATCAAAACCATAAAGTTACCAGGAATTTGTAAGTTATTGGACATATAATATATTATACAAATAATTAACTCCGAATAAATAACAACCTACATACATTGCATGTCATCAACTGAACTAACGTGAACAACAAACGATATAACAAATCGGAAAAAATATTCAATTCGAACTCCGACAAGCACGCCATCTGAAGCACTGTGAATCCCGTCTATTAAAACTAGCAGTAAAAAATTCAATAAAAAGTAATAGTGCCATTATAGAGAAAAATAGTGGCTAAATAAAATGACAAACTTCATTGTATATTCTCATTCTTCCCTCGTAAATTTAGAAGTACACAAGTTTGAAGTCGCAATCTCTCTAATAAATTGGGTATTGTGAGTAGTTATATTGTTTTTTTTTATTTATTCATATGTTATTTTTACATACAATAAAACCTATATTTTTCTACTATCTATCTCCATGAGAGTGAGACCCGTGTATTGAGAAGGAGTAAAGGTATGAATGAATTCATGATAAAAGTAGCCAAATTATATAAATTTGTAGGTATAAAGTATATATGTGCATTAATCTAAGTAATACAAAATAAAATTGAATATAAAACATTGATTCAATACAAACAAATATATTTTTAGTAAGATATAGTAGTAGCTTTGAAATTCTTATTGGGGGGGAAGGTGTAAACAAATTTGGTGTCAACTGACATTCTCAAACAGTCTCATCATCATTTTAAGTGTCTAGTGGGTTTCAATAATAAATTTATTCTGGTATTTTTCTGATTGTTAGGAAGGGGGGGGATTAATAAAAAAATTAATACCAAAATAACTAAAATGATTCTGGGTTGTGGTAAATTAAAATTTTGGTATGTTAAATGTATCTCAAATCTCGTAGATGAAAAATCGCTTCTGGTATTAATATTTTTTTTAAATTGGATTTTATGATTTTTTTTCGTGTGTATCTATTATTTTTGATACGTTATTTATATAGTTGGACACTCGGGTAGTCATTTTTTTCTTTAGAATTTTTTTTTTGTATAGTTTCTAATTGTGATAGTGTGGTTTTATATGCTCCTCCCCGTCCGATAATACCGTATCGCAACTGAGATTGAACAAATCCGTAATATATTATTTTTATACTAGCCGTACACCAGTAAAAAATCACCGGACATAATAATTTGAAGCTGAAAATTCTCGAACAAAAAACTTTTTTTTATTGGCTTTATTCGCTTAAACCTAAAACTAAATGTAATAAAATAATAATATAAAAATGTCTAGACCGTGTAATTTTGTAGGCAACCCTTGCGTGTTGAACTGTGTACGAATTTCGTGTCACACTCTAATTATCTTATCTTATCTAAGTTGAATTTCCAGCATGTTATGGACGCTACGGACAGATTTTTCGGTGATAGGATATTGGTCTTAAAAATATGTAGGCGTTTTTTTTTAATTTGTTATTAAGATCATTTGTATATTTTTTCCACTTGAAATTATTGTCCATTGTGATTCCAATATATTTAATATTGTTTTTTATTAGACGAATAATGTATCATTTAGTGATTTTGAATACGGTACCATAAGATGAATTATATTTTTAGTAAGATTCATTATTTAATCTATCCTAATTTTGAAGTAACTTTGAATTATGCGCATATAAAGTAAATTTTAGTTCTTATTTCTGCGCCCGTGTTCGTTATTATTTTTTCTTTTTTATTACGATAATTACTATAACAACTTAAATATTATTTACTCACGATTATTTTATTTAGCGACCAATCATGCCAATTCAATAAAACCAAACAACAAGATCTATCTAATAATAAATTTCAACACAAACCCTAAATAAATTTTAACCCTAGGTAATTTAGAATTTTATAAGTAGTACCTACTCTAGTAGGTACTGTAAGCTAATAGGTATAAATAATTGATCTTCTTAGGTGGGTTCTAAAACCTACTCATTATGTCTACCTCAGATCCTTGCCCATGAGAATGAATTCTTAGAGTAACCCAGTTACATAATATCTTTAAAGGCTTTTGTAATATCAATTATGTTTTACGATGCACGTCGTAAGGTACTCATTAATGTACAATTATCGACACTGAAAACCTTTATCAACTGTCCCGTACGATTTCATATGCTATTTTACGATCATATCCAACAATGCCGTATCGCTTCCGTCTCTTGGAAGTGCAGCATTGGATCCACGGATGACATTGGGGACGCAATCAGCCGTATTAACTAACAGCGACGCGACCTTTTAAACAAAAGCAGATTGGATGAAACGGAAAGGAGTGGGTATTTTAAGCATCGTAGGATATAGCAAAGTAATATATAAATTAATAGCACATTTTTGAATCCGTCACACTTGACTTATTGGTCCACAGAGAACATCAACTGCAACATCCCAAGTTACAGTTCGGTGGTGGACCAATAACATTATTTTTATTTTGTTTATTTTCATTTGCGATTTTCTTTTAATCGCACCAAATTTTTCTTTAATTTTTTTAAGTGTTTATTTTTACATTTCACAATGAATTATTTGTTTATTATTTCTTGTGTAATGATTGTGGTCCAAGTGAATTCATTTGTTAATCGTGAGTACTTAATATTCATTTACTCGTATTAGATTTTATAATGTATTAAAATTCTTGACATATTCATTAAAAAAAAATTATATATTCTAATTGCGAAGTAACTTTGAATTATGCGTATTAAAAGAAAATTTTACTTTTTATTTCTGTGCACGTGGTCGTTGTTGTCTTTTCTTTTTTATTGTGATAACTAGCTGTAACCCGTCAAAAATGACGGTACTTTTAAATGTCGGTTTCTAAGGAATAAATATATTTTTTTTAAATCAAAAAATAAAAATTACAAAAAAAAATTTTTTCGAAAAGAAGAAGATTTTTGAAAAAAAAAATTACTATAAAAAGACTTGCACGAAGTTAAGCGGACAGGCAAACAACGAAAATTTTATAATTCGGATTACTATTACAACTATAATATTAATTAATTAGTCACGATTATTTTATTTTTTGTGTGGTTTTGGCGTATTATGAATTTTATGTGATTAAATATAATTTACGATTGTTTGAATAAGTTTCACGTTCGAGCTTTATTATGAGATTATAAACCATTTCAGCCTGTGTGGGATTCAAAGGCAAAGTAATTCAAAATGTACACTATTTTCAGCATTTTGATGCATCATATTTGAGAAATCTGCATTGTGTTCATCCGGTGTAAAAAAATGTTACATTTCACATTCTCGGGTTTTGATTAAAATGCGCTAAAGGTCAATCTCATTTATATATATCGGAAATGAGTAATACTTATCTTCCGTATCCGAGTATCTTCCGATTTTATTATAGTATATTTTAAGTGAATACAAAATATTTGTTTTCGTTAAACATTTATTATATAGGATAGATCATTAAATGAAGCGAATTTGAAAAATTCATTATAAATAAATAATAAGTAGCACTGAAATAAATATATATTTCAATTAAAATGGATACACGGAAAATTTATTTTTTGAAAATTACATCATTCAGATATTCACCATCTAAGCGCAAACACGCTTCGAATCTAGACCTCAAATTTGTAAAAACTCGTTGGCATATAGCGCGTGAGTTAGCGGCCATTTCCTCTCGGATATTGGCCTTCAACTGGACAATTGTGGTTTGATTATTGGAGTAAACGCGACTCTTAACTTAACCCCAGAGAAAGAAATCAGGGAGAGTTTGGTCTGGACTTCAATTTTCCTTCAAACATGTACGCCATGTCACGCCGTCTTGTTGAAATCATGTATGTCTGTTAAAGGTTTCAAAATTCTTGCAGTTGGCAAAAAAAAAATCTAGTTGTGTAGCGGTCAGAATTTACTATCACAAATCGGCTTCGCTGATTCTCAAGAAAATAGGGATCGATGTTCCTTGGGCGAAATGACCAAACTGTAACTTCGGGTGAATGCAGGAACATTTGATGTTTTGATTTGGGATTTTCTGCGGCCCAAGAATGGAAAAAAAAATTATATGCCCATTTATGTGAAAATGAGCTTCGTCCGAAAGAGAATATTGTTTAAATTTTGAAAGCGCTCCAACATTTTGTCGACAAAAACACGGGGTAGATTGTGGTTATTTGACTGCAATCGGAGAAGAAAGAATACGGGTGCAATATTAGATATTGATATGGCAAGCTCAGCTGATCTACTTCGCGATAAAAATCTGTTGTACGGAATCTTAACTTCGCTAACTGTTTCCTCTGTTCGTATCGACCTTGGGCGTCCCACAGGATTCTGATTGAGTGTGGAACCCGAAGCCTCGAACTTTCTGAGCCACGAACTAATCACACTGTTGCTAAGAAACTAATTTAGGCCATGTAATTCGAACACGGATGCACGAATTGCCATTTTGGTTATAACCCTTCACAGAAAATGCACCCTGTTCACCTATGAAACGCTCCATCGCGACTGAATTTCCGAGATCCGAACTATTAATCCCCACTACCCGCGTACCGCTCCCACGTGCCTTTCGTATGCAATAGTGTTTGGAAAATCATAAATCTTTTTGGAGAACTTATATATATAAAACTTTTATCACATTTTTAAATAAAAACTTATTATGGCTTGTATTGCGTTTCAAACCATATTTATGGTTTGAAACATACCTAATATTCGAATTCTGCTTAGTTCTTGTTGAATTAATTAATATTCGAGTTTGTGTAATAAACGAACATTTTTTTGAGATAACGCTTATTTTGAGAAAACATAACCTGTTTACTAGAAAAAATTTACAGATCGCGTATAATAGGTACCTATATTATTCGGGCAATCCTTTCTAAGCATTTACATTCTCTATCTCTATGACCCATATTTCAGGTTGTTTTGTACAAAACAAGTTCTTTTTATAAATAGTATTGCAAATAAAAAACTAGTAGTGAAATGTCGATCTCGTACGTACATATTTTTTATACTTAAGAAAAGACTTCATAGCATCTCTATAGTAGAAGTTAATTGAACTTCGCCAATTTCTGGCTATTAATTTTGTTTGTTTGTTTATTTTCTATTTATTAAAATATTAAATTTTGGTTGGATAATTATCGGGTTTGATTCGAATTATAATATATTTTGTTCTCGTACGTACATATAATATATATAATATATTTTATACTTAAGAAAGGGCTTTATAGCATATGATCTCTATAGTAGAAGATACTTGAACTTTGCCGATTTCTGGCTATTAATTACAGGGTTTGATTCGAATCATAATATATTTTGTTCCTGATGTTGAAAAACTTTGCCGGTTCAATAAAAAAACATAAACATGTTTTTAGGTGTAGAAAAATTTAGAGCGCTCGCTAATTTCTCAATTTCCAGTGGCGGACGTGACTTGCGGCGTGGGAGGGTCGGGGGTCCGCTCGGGCCGCGTGGTGGGGGGGGGCGCGGCCAGCCCCCGCGAGTTCCCCTGGCTGGGCTCGCTCACCAGGAGGGGCGGCCACTACTGCGGCGCCACTGTGCTCACCCGGCGCTGGATGCTCACGGCCGCCCACTGCATCTGCAGGTCAGTAGCCGGCTCCTCGCCTTCCTCGCCTTCCTCGGCTCGGAGGAATCAACTCAAAAGGAGGGAGAGCTTAACTATCTAACTGACTTTGTTCCGCAAAAATACTACAAGGTTCAGCCTATACAAATTGGGAAGGAAAGCCAAAGAAGACTCAAAATTTAATAATCCATAGTCTAATAACCGGGAGTTAATGCTAAAATGCCTATGCTACATTTTAGTCAAAATGACCATATTTTGGTAGTGTTTTCTTTTAGGTTTGTTAATAAATATTCTCTGTAACCAGATGATCATTATCTGTATTTTGAAAGTTATTTACCCCTATTGTTGAAAACAATACGGGAAAATAATCCTCTTTCATGAACAATTCACCTTTTTGACAGACACTTCGAGCACCAAGCCCCAGATAAAATATGTCTCATACAATACCTTAAATCTTACTTACGGTTGCTAATTGTTCCTAATATTTTTTTTCTATTTAATTAGGTAATATAAACTATCAACAGTGCAGCATACACAAATGTTTTGAAATCGTTAAATCAGTTCTGAAATGTGTTGTATGAAAATAAAACAGCATACGATCTGTAAAAAACAAAAAATGCAATGTTTATTAACGGAACTGACGTTTACATTGTAGAGATTATCGTGATGATCATTAAAGTGGGTGGAATATTACTTTGTTTTCTCTGCTCGAGTTTAATTAATTTAAATGTAGTTAGTTTAATACTTGTAATGTGAAGTATCGAATCTGGAGCACCTAGTTAAATATATAACATTTAATTAAATTCAAATAAAAAAATATAGGTATATTCCATTCATTTTGTTTCATAATTTTTATTCTAGTTAAATAGTGTAAATTTCTAACCATAAATTTACTGTTGCAAGCATAAAAAATAATTATATTGAATTACTTTTCTCCAATGTCTTTTAAATTCATTTCTCATGCCATCTGAAACGAGAAGAAATGTTATTATATTTTAATTACTATAGGTATATTGTATTCCGCGACATTATTCTTCCCATAGACGGACTTTAACAGCAAATAACTGTTATAACATTGTATCTAAATGATCATAATCAAATCATTATGAATCACACTTCAAGTCTACGTCCACTCCATGGGCGAGTGGCTGGTGACCATGGGAGGTCACATTCCACGACTGCGAAACAATGCCGAGAAATGTAACGCCACCAATAATAATGTCCAACGGCTGTCACGGACTTATTGCAACGTTTTCCTGGTAATTTAAAGGTTACAATTGAGGTAAAAAACGGTCATAGGCCGCGCAGCATTTTTTTTTAAATCTGTATATTTTTGTAATACAATATATAACGTACTTAATGAAAATTCCATTTGATTAACGACCCTTATCACATTGAAGCGGCACGAATGAGATCCTGCGGCCGGCCTCCATCCGAGTCTCCCTGGGCAAGCACGACCTGACCCAGCCGGAGCAGCCGCGCGCCCAGGAGCTGCGGATCCAGCTCATCGTCCCGCACCCGCAGCACAAGTGCGGCAAGCCCAGCAGCGACGTGGCCCTGCTCCAGCTAGCCGAGGACATCGCCTGGTCCGAGTCGGTGGCCCCGGCCTGCCTGCCAGAGGGGCCCGGAGGAAGAGCGTACTCCGACTACTCCGGGTCTCCGGCGACGGTCGCGGGCTGGGGATGGCTGAATGAAGACAGCGCTAAGGGTGAGATTGACTAATTACGCAAATATCCTCGCTTCATTGACAACAAGTCCGTCAAACATTGTCTTACCCGACAAGCCATCACCCATTCTGCACGCAATTATAATTGTGTTCATTTACAAGTTGGCAATCATCCTGTTTTTTCGTAGAAATTTTTGAACCATCGGGACTTCAATCACCGAATTCGAATCACTAGAATTGAACGTGACTCCCCTTCCAAACAATAGCCTAATCTCTATAAAATAAAAACTCTTCACAATCATTGTTTTTTTCATCCAAAAGGTAAATTTCTGGTTAAAATTTATCTAACCTGTTTATGTAGACCTACAGTATATTTATTTAGGTGCGGCATTACGACGAGTACATCTCTTCATAACGATAAAGCATTAATAAGAAGTTAACATAATAAAAATACGCAATGATTTCCATGATCGATTCGGAGTGATTTTTTTTGAAGAATAGGCAAAAGGCTGGAAACGGATTAAATCATTATTATTTAATTCATATGGGATTTTTTTATATATTCATCCTTCCCTCGGTATCAGATTAATTACGAATACTGAGAGTCTACTGTAGGTACTAATATAAACTTAATGCATTTATATATGCCGCAAAATTGTCAATATACACATTTATGCTTGACTATACTATTTATTAAAAAAAATACTTATTAACTAATAAAATCGACACCAAATGTCCAAATGTCCTTATGAAGATTCTTGAAACAAACATTCCAGGAGGTCGCGCCAACGTGCTGCAGAAAGTGGAGGTGGATGTAATCCATAACGAGGTCTGCCAGGAGTGGTACACTTCCCAGGGGAAGAAGACTAAGATAAACCCGGGACAGATGTGCGCGGGCGATGAACAGGGCGGAAGGGATTCTTGTTGGGTAAGTATGATCCGATATGCAATTCACGTATCGATCTGACAGATTTAAAAATACCAAAAAAAGTCACCCCAGAAACTTGTACTCAACAGGAAATAAAAATAGTAATTTAGCTGATCTTCAAAGTCAACAAAAATCTAATTCTGGGTGAATCGTGAATGAAAGCATTTTTATGTGTTGCAATAATTGACTGAAATTTTAAGAGTTATTTTCTGTCATCAGGCTGACAGTGGCGGTCCCCTAATGTGGTCCCAGAGAGGATCGCCAGCGCCCGTGGTGATAGGGGTCGTGTCCACCGGCATAGGGTGCGGCCGACCCCGTCTGCCGGGCCTCTACACCAGGGTTTCCGAGTACATGGACTGGATACAGAAAACAATCAACTAACAGCCACATTTGTACACATTATATGAAGTGAAATATTCTAGTCACCGTGCCAGCATTTAGTTAACAAATTTATACATACTGTCCGGGTGAATGAAGTAATTCGACACATTAAACTTTTCCCTTTTGTAAAAGCGTAGTTTCTTCTTGGTCATACCGCTCATATATGCAACTTTTCTTTTTCTTTCGTTTCTGTGAGCTTACATCTTTGCATTGCGTATTCACGATATTGAATTTTCCACCATAATTTAATAAAGAATTTCTGCCACATCATTTCTAGTCTAGTCTATATTTATATGCTAAATATTTTTGTATTTGTAATTATTAACAAATCTGTGATACTAGTAATGTAATTTTAATATTCAGTACCTAAATTGAAGGATTTTATTACCAGTTTGTATTTTTCAGATCAATGTTATTTATTTATATTATATTAAGTTATTTTTAAGATTAAAAATAAAAAATTTAATAAAAAAAAATATTTGTTTTTTTCATAAATGACAGCAAGATAACTTTGTGGTAATATTATTTATATTAATATAAAGAAAACACTTTATATTAATAAAAATAAAACACCTTGTGGAGGTTTAATAGCAAATGAAATATTTTAAATAATCAAATCCCTTGTGCAAACAGTTACCTTTGATTTTATATCCTTGTTTTTATACCCTTATCAGTTCTTAATTAGTTATTTAACTTCTCTATTTATTTGTTTTGTCTATACATCCCATTTTAATTTTTAGTGTACGTCATATCCTGATGAAGGGATCATCGGCCCCGAAACATATTGATAAATAAATAAATAGTGGTTTTATACTAAGTGTTTTATTTTTATTAAAATTATTTTCATTACTATAAATAATGAAAGAGATATAAAATAAACATTTTAATAAATTTATTTAAACATTAATTTCACGATAAGTCAAACAATCAGCTTTACTTTAAATCATGGATAAAAAAGATATACTACGTTTAGTGGTTTCTTAAAATTAATAAAACTAAAATCCAATAAATATACATTAAAACAAAGTATATTTTTATTAATTATATAAATATACATTAGTTTATAAGGCACAAATTGTAATATAACATATTCTGTGTTCCCAATAAATATTATATAATTTATAAACAACAAAAAGAAAAGAATAGAAATAAAGGCTAAGTGTAGAATAAAAATTGAAAATTAAATCTTAATAAAATGATAATTCAAAAGCTTTGAATATTTGGTCATAGTAGTGTTTCGTAGAAACAAATTAATATCATGGATACTGGTACAAAAATATACAAAATAATGCCTATGGTTCTTTATGTCATTAATACAATTTTAATAAAATTAGTAACAAAAATACGATCATAAAAAATCTAAGCTTTCTAATAGTCTTAAATAAGTTAATAATGTATAATAAATCATTTAAATATCTTTAATCCAACGTAATAAATTTTTCTCCGATTCTTTCATTAAAATTGTAAGCTTATATCCCGCGCTGCCTTCGCATTCGTCTTCTAACACCATTTGAGCCATTTTTAAATACACCTGCAATTCTTCTTTGATTTCATCTATGTTATTCTTTGATATTTCGTTATTCTTTAATTTGTTCTTTAATAATTGGAATTTAGCCTGAAACAGTTCGTGGTACAAAACTCCAGAATAAAGGTTGAGGCGAGAGTTTCCTGGATCGATTTTTGTCGTTATTTCGATGAGCTCCATACACATATTGGCTTTTTTATTCAAAATTTCGTCAGACAACTGGTGGTGCAAATATCCCTGCTGGTATCCATACAGCTGCACAAGGGAATGTTTGACTGAGTACATATGATAATGGTGCTGATGTAAAAATGTGGAAAGTTTTGTTATTAGTTCTTCCAGTTGTTTAACTGTAGGTCCATTAGCTTGGACGTTTTCAACTTCCTCTCCCATTTTGGAAATCAAATAGATGACTTCTTCATTCTTGACTTTCACCTCACATTTATTGCAAGACCATTCTGTAGCATTATCGCACGGATCTTTCGGAAGTTGGATGCCACCGCATTGATTTTTTTCCTTGCCGATACATCTCAGTGCGCTCAAATAAGTCCCTAATTCTGTAGGGTCTTTACACCTTACACAAACACAATCGAAGTACTTGGTTTCCTTTAGATGTTCCCTTCTGGCTTGCGTGCCCCACAATGCGTGGCTGTACATTGTTGTTATATGTTCCCCCTTCTTGATTGGTAAAATTACTTTAATTGTTATCTTAAACTGCGAACTTTCGTCCTTATTTATAATATCAAAAGAGTGTTTCGTGTTAGGAAAACAGCTGTGCTCCATCAAACACGTTTGCGCGTACAGTGCGGATATTTCGGTACCCTCGTTCAATCTTAAATCGAGAGCATTGACATCTATTATGCCGCATATAGTGTGAAGTAGCTTGTCTGAAATTTCAGGAGCTATATTTGTGTTAAGCTGAGTCTCCACCGTTCTCAGGGCGTGGAGGAAATTGTCCTGCAGGTAATTCACGATGAATTCGTTCGTTTCTCTGAAAACGAAATAATTTTGTTATTTCTACAATCGATATTTTTAATTTCTGTATTTATAATGTGATACTAGGTGGACGTAAAAAAGCATTCATTTTTTTAATCCGAAATCGTCATAAATTGATTTTAAATGGCCGATCATCAGGAATATTTCAACTTGTGTTTTGGTGTTTCACCGACCGAAAGTAAATGGCACAAAACAAGTTCTATAGGAGTTCGATGGTAATAAATTGTTTTTTTTCACACGGTGCAAACACATTGTGATGAGACATAATATATTTAAATTAAATAAATAAATAAAAAATAAAAGAGTAGCTTGTTGGTCTCGTGGTTAGGACTCTCGCCTCGTGATCCAAAGGTCGCAGGTTCGAATCTCACTCCAGACAAGCAAGTTAGTCCTATTTTCATAGCACAAGCGTTTAGCTCAATTTGAAAATAGTAAGAATATTGATGTGACACGAATTCCGTGTTCGCATCTCTATTTAAAAAAAAAAAAACTCTTTGTTTAACGCCACTTTATTAAGTTTAACCAACTAGTTTCGGCTCACAGCTGAGCCTTCAGCGGGGTTGAATAGGAAGGCTGACTGAAGAAAAGGAAGCCTTTCTCTTCCTCAGTTACTACTGTTATTATAAATTGTTATCGAATACCACATCCTGAAGATCTGGATCAATTAGACAATTATTCACATTGACAAATTGATCTCTTTTAAAAACATAATTCTTAGCCCATTTTTTGCATTACCTGTAATACTAAATTTGTATTATTTTTTATTGTGTGATACATTATCGAGCGCTTTACGTTAATCAATCAAAATACCTGTACATTTATTTCATTTACCTAATGCCTTATAGATATTTTATGTCAATGTAGCGATGGTATCCTGTATGCCTAGTTTTTTTTTTCAAAAACCAAATTAATGACGGCTTAAAATATGGCTATCATAAATGTATTTAATTAATTGCTTTTTCAAACCTTTTTCGAAAATTTTGGCAATATAATTTTTTGACTTAAAAAATTAAAGGTTGTGTGCTAATTATAGATTCTGTTTTGTTATGAAATATTACATTAATTAAATTAAACAATACAATCCTTCATTCGCAATAATATTTTCTACACTCAAGACTGGTTATAGAGTGAGGAATGAACAAATTAGAAGTACCTTAATGTAATGCTGGCTATAGTGTGGTAGATAGAATAAAAAAAGGAGTACCGAGATGATTTGGATGAGAAAAGGATGGTTAAGAAAATATATGGGGTGAGTGTTGAAGGCAACAGAAATAGAGGGCGTCCGCAAAAGACCTGGCATGATCAGATACTATAACTATTGGAGGATGGCCCTGTTAAAAACCTCAACAACCGTAGAGCATACATATGTATGAATGTAGCTGAATCAAAAGTAGTGTGTCAAGATAGAAGGATCTGGCGTTCCTATCTGCCTATCTGCCTACCTATCTGCCTACCCCTGCAGGAAAACGTGAAGCGTGATGGTTAGTTAGTTAGTTAGTTAAGACGATACTTACTGGTAAACTTCAGTTTCTGGAGTCCGTTCTTCCATATGAGACTGAAGCTCCATTAGTTTTTTATATCTTTTAACAAATTTCTTCTGCCCGAGTAGGCACCGCAGAGTCAGTAACGCGTCATGTCTGAAATAGTAAAATTTGCATAAAAAAATGTAAAATGATAAAAAAAAAACAGTTATCTCCAACTCGAGCCATCCATACTGTTCGTATAAAATACACAAATATTATGTCAAATGACCGAAATATAGGTAAACTTTAAATCTTTAAATACAACAGTATCTAGGTAATCAAATGCAAAACAATAGTCTACTACTGCATAATACGACAGAGTAAAACACTACCGTTTTTTTATTATTGGGTACGAAACATTAATATTTTGGAATAGAAAAATGAATTGAAATGTTGTTCATCACCTGTAGTAGGAATAGGAAAATGAATTGAAATGTTGTTCATCACCTGTAGTAGGAATAGGAAAATGAATTGAAATGTTGTTCATCACCTGTAGTAGGAATAGGAAAATGAATTGAAATGTTGTTCATCACCTGTAGTAGGAATAAGAAAATGAATTGAAATGTTGTTCATCACCTGTAGTAGGAATAGGAAAATGAATTGAAATGTTGTTCATCACCTGTAGTAGAAATAGGAAAATGAGTTGAAATGTTGTTCATCACCTGTAGTAGGAATAGGAAAATGAATTGAAATGTTGTTCATCACCTGTAGTAGGAATAGGAAAATGAGTTGAAATGTTGTTCATCACCTGTAGTAGGAATAGGAAAATGAATTGAAATGTTGTTCATCACCTGTAGTAGGAATAGGAAAATGAGTTGAAATGTTGTTCATCACCTGTAGTAGTCCCCGAGATTGGACACAGCACAGCCAGACCTCAGACTCAGCACAACGCACTCCAGTCCATGGTGTCTCAAGTCCTTCAGCCCGGGACAGTGACCCGAGCATATAGGCCAACCGCAACTATTATGTAATCCAATCAAAGTGTTAAACTCCAATCAACGTTTTATGTAATGGAAATGTTCACTAGAAATAGAAATATCATAGTACTTGTTAAACTGACTAAAATAAAAAGTAACGCATGCCAAGTACTACCGACTGCATAATTTCACGATTTTGATAGGTTTAGAATAACGCGGTGCAAAAAATTAAGAGACAAAAAAAAAATTCTAACTGGAACTTGTTTTAGAGGAACACGTTAGTTTCAAGGAATGTAGTGATGAAAAAGAAGGAAGTCCAACGACAACGAATTCAACCTAACAACAAATTATCACAATGATTGCAGCGAAGAATGAAATATGCAATTTCATGGCCCACTGCCAAAATTCACACGAGAAACTCTCGAAAGAACACAGCAATCACGAATTTTTGTTCAAAACAAGAGAACCTTTAAATTTGGTACGAAATATTAAACATCTTTCCATTTAAGAAAGTCAATGGAATTAGTATGTGTAAACCATGCGTACGATGCACATTGTTTCGTTGTGTTGGTGTTTGCAGGTATAAACACCAATACAAGGAAACAATATGCCTCTTATGCACGGCTTATATATACAAAAGTTTAAAAATATGTTTTTCATATATATATATATATATATATATATTATATATTATATATAGTGTATAATATGTCTTCTTTAAATTATACATTACCATTTCATTTGTAAATAGCTATTAAGTTCATATTACGCGATGAATCCCTAAATTCACGCTAAACTTCTGGATAAACTAATCCATTTTATTTAATCTGACTGCGTAATAAAAAGTGTTTCACAAAATTCTTTTCCATTTATCTACTGTGTCGAGGGAGTGGTCAAAACACTTAATTCGAAAAAATATCGCTATGGAAAAATATATCTAGAAATAATGAAAATATATATATATATATATGTATTCATTATTCAGTTTCTCAGTGAAAAGGTTTCCGGGCAGGTATGCTACCAATTACTCCACATCAGTCTGGTACTTCTTCATCAATATCTTATATACGGATCCTTATCTGTAAGTCTCATTTACTAATAGATTTATATATACTATCCATTTTTTAGAGCGATACACTTTTTCTGTGGATTTGAAACTAGTTCGGCAACAAACTTAACTTTTTTTTGCTTGTAGAACTTTAGCCATTTTGAGTTAAACCTTTATTTTTTCATATTTAATTTAATTATTTAATTATGCGATACGAAAGTACCATTTAATGTATAAAATTTAATAATTTCTTACACCTTTCTTAATCTTTGTATCAGAGAAGTTTTATATTTCTAAAAAAGACAAGTTCCAATCATAATAAAATCTTCCAATATTCCTTCAGGTTGGATCAGGTGGTCTACTAATGAACACGTTTCTTAAGATTTTTTTACACTTCGTAAAAGGTATGTTCCATGCATCGGCGATTTCGCAATACTTATTAGCCAAGTTCTGCATTCATTTCAACGGAGAATTAAAATGAGCCACCGTCACAATATTGTGGCAATAATAAGGTAAAGCATTTCTAGTATATCGATTTGATTGATTAAATCAGGGCTGCCAATTTTATTGTGTAAAAGTTTAAAAAGACGTACTAGACCAAAAACCACAAGCTTTCATAAGTGCGAGAGCGACGACGTGTGCCGTGCGGCGTGCGTACCTGGCGCATCTCTCCCCCACGTCCAGCGACACGGGCCGGTAGCAGCCCACGCAGGGCGCCAGGTACTCGGAGTCCGCCATGGCCTTGGGGCCCCAGAACAGAGGGGCCTCCGACAACAGCACTTCCCCGGGGCTCAGGTCCCGGGACGCCACCAAGTGTCGCCCCAGCACCTCGGATGTCTGCACCTGAACACAATATTTATTCAAGATTTATTATAGATATCTCGCAAAGACGGGGCTGTGGTGGTCCAAAGCCGCCACGACTCTAGCCGCACTCACCGAGCCGGCGTCCACCAACCAGGGACTCGATGCGGCTAACCAAGGTCCGGCCGCCATTAGGTACATACACTCTGCCGCTAACGGCCGTAGCCATCGCGAGCAATATTCCTGTAATCAACGCCACCACTATAAATTTGTGCCAATAAATCACCACTATTAATTATGAGAATAATTATGCCGTATATACATGTACTCATCCTGCCCCCGCTGAATCACCACACGCCACTCACACAACACACATCACGTGCCGACCTAAGAAAATGTCTTTGGCCGAGTGAGCATTTTCTTCTCAGAGCACCTATACATACGCTAATCCGACAATTTATATGGGGAAATAGATATAAATAAATATAAAATCATAAGGTCTTTGGGTATTTACAGGGCTTACGACCTTTCGTATGGCTGACTTAAGTGATCACTTTACACAATGTAACGTTCACCAATTCCACTTATGCTCGACCACCACATCTATCAAATTTGAAAAGTTGTATATATGATATCTATGTAGCTTCACTTTATTCGATATAAACTTTCGCTATCGAGATCTATGGTTGAAATTTGTCATTCTTATGAAACAGTATATACATAGATATACTGTTTCATGATATCTGTATTTCCCGTTTCATACGCTGGTATTTTTTGACTATTAGGATGGAGCAATATTATCTTTTATATATAATATTTCTTGATTGATAATGATCTCTCTAGAGATAGAAATCAAGTAATTGTATTCTTAAAAAAAATTGAACGTACTCAAAAATGTTGTAAACAATATTTAATGTTTGTCGTCTTACATAAATCTTACACCCGCAATCTCAGCCGGGGCGGGCAACGTCTTATGATGATAAGATAAAATAAACCAGAGTTTTCCAGGCCTTCTTTACCATAGACAAAACCGAACCATTAATGCATTCATATTCCCGATGGAAAAAATATGCCACATTTCATCCCTAGACATCCTATCCAACCCAGTCTTGATTAAATGAAAATATTGTTTTCAAAACTTCGCAAAACAATGGAACCTTTGTTTTCCCCCACAAATTTATTTACAACTCAATCCTTAACCCGTGCAATGCCGGGTACGACCAGCTAGTTTTTTTTTTTTTTTAAATAGAGATGCGAACACGGAATACGTGTCACATCAATATTCTTACTATTTTCAAACTAAGCTAAACGCTTGTGCTATGAAAATAGGACTAACTTGCTAGTCTGGGCTGAGATTCGAACCCGCGACCTTTGGATCACGAGGCGAGTGTCCTAACCACAAGACCAACAAGCTACTTGAAAATATAAACATGGTTCCGGGCCTACGGCAACTTCATCAAGATACAATATATACAACAAATTAAAAATCAAAAATCGAAGTACATGTCTTACTGTCGTAATAATATTTAAAAAATATAATATATGGGAAATGAATAATAATTAAGTACCTACTTACATGATAAATTTAAAAGATAAGTATTAATAAAATTTTGATGTTAGCGTTAAGGAACACTTGAGGAGTTTAAATAGCAATAATTATTACGAATTTGCGAATCAACTTTTGCCTATGGATCATTCTTTCGATATTAATAAGGTTTTACAAATTTTACATAAAATTAATCATACAGAATTACAGTTTGATAATTAGAAGCTTTGGAAATAAGAATAAGTATTAATAGTTAATTGAATATTATAAATAACGAGGTCCTTTTTATAAATAGTTATTTTTTAAATTTGTTTTCATGATAGTACTTGATTATTATTCGTTTCCCAAATATTATATTTTTTAAATATTTTTATTATCTATACTTTGATTTTTATTTACGAAGGGGCTATTAGCGTTATGATGAGTTATTCTTTCATTGCAGTTACACATTTCTTTCTATGAATAAAAAAGTCAATAACTGATATCGTTTATTTTTAAAAATATTCAAATAAATTTAGATCGATCAGTCAAACTCTCTTCCGCAACAGCTGATGCATCGGATAATCTAAAATAATATTTATATAATCTGATCTTGGTTCCATAGCCAACTTTCTTGGACGCGGGCCAAGTTTATTCCAATACTCGCTAATGTCTGCAGTGAAATTACTGAGAAGACCACATGTTGCTGGTGGAATGCTTTTCAGTTATTATAAAAATTCTTTCACCCTATGTATCGCGTATATTTAAAAATATAAAAATCGTCGGCGTCTAAATGGAATTAAAATGCTAATTAATAGGTCGTTGATGAAAGTAAATACCTCGTAAGGTTTGCAAGCGCTTTTATGGTTTTTCCAGTCCATTTTCTGATGTTCCTTGCAGCAGTAAGCCACCTCCCTGCAACCGGAACAACGGAACTCCGCGGCGGAGCTACACACTGCACACTGGCTTCCTGGCGCAGCGCTCGCTCCCCGCGCCTCTCCCCCCGAGGCTGCCGCGGAATCTCCCGCCATTCCCGCTCAAAAAATACCAATCGATCGCGACACGCACTATCCTAACTCGATCAGCCGAACGACTATTTCGCGAGGCAGCGAGAGCAAGTTGAAACAATTGCCTTATAAGGTACAAGTCCAACTGTCCCAACGAGAACAAACTAGTACTAGCGCCAAGTAACCGACTGGCGCGGAGTCCGACGTGGCGAGCGGCGAACAGACGCGCGTTCCGGAGCCGCTCGCAAAAAACTGACCTCATACCTCACATTGCGAGATTTTCATAATTTCCCTCAGGTTTGGGGAACGCGAGGCCCGCGTTATAACGGTCTCGCAGTGTGCCAGATATTCAAATATAAACCAGATAGAAATAACCGTCTCCGATCTCTCTCGCGCATCGATCTTGACGAGCCCCGACGGGAGCTGACGGCGCGAACTTCAGATACGATCGTCTCTTTCCGTCTTCAATGCCGAGCCAACGAATGATAAGAGAAAAAGCTTCATTGTCTCGTGCATGTACACGCATAATGAAAAAGGGAACAATACCTTGTTTTTATTTCGGTCGAGACGGACGAATTTTATTAGCTGCCAAACTTTGCTCCGCGACAGTATCTGGCGGACAACCTAACAATTTAACTCTTACTTGATAACGCTCACATTTTTATAATCCCGCTTTTTTCATTATGTAACTGTGATTCTAAGTTCTGTCTCGTAACCTCGCAGTGCCGAATATTTTGCCTTTATTTGGAGTCTGATTTTATGGACGCGCGTAATTTCCTCGATTCGACATAACCTCCGAGATGAACGGCGCGGTGGAGGAGTTCCCCCGGTGCGCGGTGTGCGGGGAGCCCGCGGGCCAGCAGTGCGGGGGCTGCAGGGCGGAGCACTACTGCGGCCGCACGCACCAGAAGCAGGCCTGGAGGAACGGCCATCGCCTGCGCTGCAGCCCCTTCCGCCTGGAGAGCAGCGTCGCGCTGGGCCGGCACCTGGTGGCCACCAGGGACATCAAGCGGGGCGAGACCGTCCTCAAGGAGAAGCCCGCCGTGGTGGGGCCCAAGACCGTCTGCTTCCCGACCTGCTTGGGGTGCTACAAAAGGGTTCGACCGACCAAACGAGACGATGGTACCGTGGATTACTACAAATGTTCTTCCTGCAACTGGCCCATGTGCGATTCAAAGTGCGAGGCTTCTAAGGATCATAAAGACGAGTGCGAACTCATGACTGTCAGAAAGTACAAGTCGAGAATCACTTACGAAGGTCAAGATAAGAAAGAATCCGCGTATTGCGTGATCACGCCGATTCGGTGTATTTTAATGCAACGGACGAATCCCAAACAGTATGAAGCAATTATGAGCATGCAGAGTCATTTGGAAGAGAGAATCAACACCCCTCTATATAGAATTTTGAAGGCCAATATGGTCACTTTTATTCAACAAGTTCTCGGGCTCGGTAACCTTAGCGAAGAAACTATCCTCAGCACAGCTGGAATATTGGATACAAATTCTTACGACATCAGAAGCAAAGAAATTGAGAGAAAAGCGAGGGCGTTGTATTTGACCGCTGGAATGCTAGCGCACGACTGCAACCCCAACACGAAGCACGTGTTTATCGATGACAAGTTCTGCATGGCCGTCATCGCCACCGTGCCTATTTCCAAGGGAAGTATTATAAGCACGTCCTACACGCAGCCACTTTGGGGAACCCTCGCAAGAAGGATCCATCTGCAATCCGTCAAATGCTTCAGTTGCTGCTGCGAAAGGTGTAAAGATCCGACAGAATTTGGAACGTACATGGGATCGATAAATTGCTCCAGATGTAATCCACTGAAAGACAGTCCGGACCCGAGTAGTCTCCCCAAGATGCTCTCCACGGATCCGTTAAACAATGCGGCAGAATGGAAGTGCCAGGTGTGCAGTTATAGGATCCCCAGTAAACAGATGAACTGGGGGAACGAAGCCATCAGAAAAGAAGTGCGTTTGATGGATCACACAAGCCCTAAGGCGTTTGAAGATTTTTTGGTTAAATACAAGCAAGCACTTCACCCTACCAACTTTCACGTTGTTGAAATCAAATATGCTCTTACTCAAATGTACGGCCACTTTCCGGGATACACTTATAACGGTGAGAATTTTCCATTTGATCATACGTATATTTATTTTTAAAAACATCGTTTCGGTGTTATGGGGAAACCATATGTATACTCATATTCCTACAGGGATAGGCACTGTCCTGACGCGTATAGCTTTTTACACATGATCACCTTGTTATAATACAATTTGAATAATACGCCGCATTCGTCTTCGACTGCTTTCTTGAACATCGCATCCCCCAACGTGAGTCCGCCTTCAAGGATTATACAGTGTATTATATTAAAATCGTAATATTGCGGACCCCATAACAACTAACAGTGAAAAATTACTAGAATAAATATTGAAAATGTTTCTAAATGATCTGCTTTCATTGGGAATAAAATATGTAATAAATTTAATAATTTCATATCTTATCGGTTGGTTAATCTATCTAGATCTGCCTCTAAGGGCCGGTTGTTTCAAGTTGGATTAAAGTAAGCGTTCGTTTAAAGCATAGATTTTTGCGTTCTCCACCAATCAGACGATCCGTTTTTGTAAATATCTATGCTTTAAACGAACGCTTACTTTAATCCAACTTGAAACAACCGGTTCTAATTTACATAAGACAATCTAAATTTATGTACTTTACGAAATTAAAATTTACAAAATGTCATGCAGCTCGAAACGCAAGTGACACAAGTGAAGTAAAAAAATGTGATAGGACTAAAAGAATATTTGAAATATTTCAATGGAAGCTACCAAAATTAGCGAGTTCACCTGTATGCAACTGATTAATAGCAGATGCATTAAGAATACATGCACCAGAATGTTGTTACCTTTTCGTACACTGTTTTTCGCAAATTCAAAAAAATATCTATTTAATGGTTGAACAAAATGCTATATAAAAAACTGTCTTAAACTTTTGATGGACCACGATGACAATATCAAAAAAAAAAAAATTGGAAATTTATTTTGGAATATTTAAAATATTTTGATTTTATACTACATGACAGTCAAGTCAAGCTTATTAGATTTTACGTTACTGTACAATCATATGCCAAATGGTTCATAATCATAATAATAAAGTATGTAATAAAGGATACGTTATATTAGAATGTTATTTCCATTTCATTTTCGTCTTAAAATAGTATAGTATGAAATATGTATGAAATATTATGAATAGTATGAAAAACATCCTCAATAAAAGTGGTGTATGGCTGTAGGAAGTTGTTACCATTGAAGTAAATATTCTGCGTTATAATATGTACGCTGTAATACTCATATATAGATTTTTACTAGCCAAAATTGGTATAGCTATTAATTTAAAACAAAATCTACAATCATTTCGTTTATACATTTTCGTGCTGATAAAATAAATATACATATATGACTCACTATGTTAGGCTTAGAATTAAGTATTATTTTTTCATTTATCAACAATCCAGTAAAAAAATTTACAAATACTGGTTTGCCGATAATTTAATAAATTTTGAATAACATGAAATTCATTTTATTCGTGAAAGACACAAGAACACATAGAAACATGAACCCTTTTTTATCTTTGATTAACAAAATAATTACGAAGCCGTAAAAAAAAATACAGTAGCCGGCAAACTTTTTGAAATTCTTTGGCGTAGTGGGGAAATGCGCAGAAGACAAAATTTGGGTCTCTGGTGGAATTTTAAAGTAAAATTTCAAGATGTTTGCCGGCTACTGTACTCGGTATAATATTCCGTAATTCAAATTAAATTCAAATTACAATCAAAAAATTTTTTTTAATTTATACCTACCAGTAAAAAGAAAAAAATATATAAAAATTACCTTTACATATATATCTACAGGTATTTCGTAGTTTGTAGCAAAAATGTAGAATGTAGAATGTAGAAAATATTCTTTACACTTTGGGTGAAATGTCTACGGTTACGGAGATAAGCAATATCAACGAGATCAATATTTCTGATTTAGTTTCTGTAAAACGTTGGACTACCATTATAGTAACTTAAATGGAACACTAAAAATTGATAAGCTTGAATACAAGTAAAATAAATGATTAAAACCATAATAAAAAAATATTTTTTTTAATTTTGATTTGTATTAAAGCGAATGATTTTTTATATTTATTATTAGTTAATGATATAAATAAAAAAATAAGACAGAAATATGGGAAAAAATGCAAACTTTGATGTCATTTACCTCCGTAACTATCGATATTTCACCAAAATTGTAAAGAATATTTTCCATTCGAAATTGAATGTAGAAGACTCCCCCAAAGATTTTTTCTAGTAGCTACAAAACACTGTATGTAGTCTTCTAACAGCTACTTATTTGTTACCTTACTTGCCTTGTTCACTTTCATACATCTCAAGCACTGTATCGTCTACCCGATCCTGCCATACATTTTTGTTAGTGTCACCTTCAAAACTTACTTTACTTATTTTGTTTACCATCCTCTTCTCACTCGTACATATTACACATTCCCAAACCCTTTCTTAACCATGTACACTATACTACAAATTGATCTACATTCGCTTCTAATCTGTTCAATTAACCCCATATTTCCTAGTAATGGTTGCCGCGCAAGGCTCTCAAAAGCATTATTTCTATGAAGCAACCGTAAAATTATTTCATTTTAATGGCCGCGTTAGATACCTGAATCCCTTTGGTATTCAAACCAATTTAAATCAACTACCTACCTAATAACATTCAAAGAACAATCATTTATAAAATAAAATAATATTTGTCTCGAATATACCTGTATAGGTACAATCTGTTTATATCAAAGGATGTGGTCGTTTATCTATCTGACTAATTTTTAAATACATACGAGTATAATATACTGTAAGATTTTTGTTTTATCCGATGAATTCAAAAGTTACAGACTACAATTAAATAGTAAAAATGTAATTTTAAATGTATTTTAACCCATGTGAAAATTATGCACACAAGCGTAATGATTTTTCACTTATTGAATTACCGAAATTGTAAATTTATATTAATCTATTTAGGATTAATTTTTCCACTTTATCTCGTGATGGAAATAAAGCCAAAAGCCCTTACATTAAGGCGAGAAAATATGTTGTTTTCGCAATTTTCTTGGCTAAATTTCATTCTGTTATTTTGCTAAATCGTATATTTGTTTTACCATGCGCAGGCATTTAGACGAATAAATACCGAGACAGAAAAAAGTTCTAAAAAATACCCGCAGTAATATTTTTGCGGCAATTCGATATTGAATACAAAAAGAATTCACTTGTAAATTGTATTCGGGAGATTAATTCCGTTCATTCGATCTTTTTTCATTAAAAATATTACAAAATTTCCTATTGTATATTTTACAGAGCTGGACGATGCGAAACTCAATAGAAAAATATCGCTATGTGAAGAACTGTTGGAGATCATGGACGTGTTGCAGGGAGGGATGTCGAGGGCCCGCGGTGACCTGCTGCTCGAGCTGCAAGGAGCCAGGGTTGTGCGAGCCAAGCGGGACCTGGCCTCCGACAGAATCACCAAAGCAGCAGCACAGGTCAGCACAAATAAATTAGGGCATTGCAACTAACTACAATCTCTACAGAGAACCCCTTAATTTAATCTATGTAAGATATGGTCAAGATACAACTAACTACAATCTCTACAGAGAACCCCTTAATTTAATCTATGTAAGATATGGTCAAGATACAACTAACTACAATCTCTACAGAGAACCCCTTAATTTAATCTATGTAAGATATGGTCAAGATACAACTAACTACAATCTCTACAGAGAACCCCTTAATTTAATCTATGTAATATGGGTCAAGATACAACGACTACATCTCTACAGAGAACCCCTTAATTTAATATATGTAAGATATGGTCAAGATACAACTAACTACAATCTCTACAGAGAACCCCTTAATTTAATCTATGTAAGATATGGTCAAGATACAACTAACTACAATCTCTACAGAGAACCCCTTAATTTAATCTATGTAAGATATGGTCAAGATACAACTAACTACAATCTCTACAGAGAACCCCTTAATTTAATCTATGTAAGATATGGTCAAGATACAACTAACTACAATCTCTACAGAGAACCCCTTAATTTAATCTATGTAAGATATGGTCATCAACAGGCTATGACATGGATAGGGGCGTGGATGAGATACGGGACTTAGGGCCGGTTGTATCAACTCGTATTTATAGTTGGTGATGACAGTTTAAACTATGAATTTCATTTGAGCCGGCGCGCGTTCGCAGTGTGCGAAATTTATGACATCTGTAATCAAAATCATTTTTATTACATTTTTCGACTTAGTGTGTCGGTTTACTTGTAGTGTCGATAACCTCGGTTTACCTCATCCACAATCCAAGAAACAGTACTCCAGATTCATTACTTATCCGCATTTGTATCTATCATGTGGCATATAAATGTAAAATTATCAATACTCGATGTAGATGGAGAAAACAAATTTATTATCAACAATGCCTAGCGGCAAAATTCGTTTAGAGTTGGGGCATAATTAATTTCTTTCGACCAAAAAGTAAAGTAAGGTCTAAATATATTACTTTTCCTGTTAATAATATACTTTAAAATCATTTGATCGTCAGAAAAATCTATGGCATCCTACGTAATATTGTATATTTCGACACTACAGTGTCGAAATTTTGAATAAAAATTATTTTAATGACATTAGTGAAAAATCGCGCGTAGTGCGCACGCGTTCACAGATCAAACAGTCGTCGTCAACTACAATCAAAGTTCATACAACCGGCCCTAAGGTTTGTTGCTGGACTCAAAAATGAATTCCAACCGGAACATTGATCCGATGGTCGGAAAAGCATTCAAAATATGTGGCATCAAGTTTCTGGCAAGCCATTCGGGCAAATTAGCACATTTAGAACTCTGTACATAACCTACATCCGACCTCACCTTGAAATTTGCTCGACAATATGGTCACCTTTGTATAAATTCAACATAAACAGAATCGAAAATGTCCAAAAACATCTTTAAGAATATTAACCATAAATTTAATTTGAATCTCAACTCTTTGGACTCTTCGCAATATCATAGATTGGACACTTATCAAAACAGGCAAATATTGTCTGATCAATCTTTGCCTGTTCACAACCTTATTGATTCTCCAGAAATCACCAGCTTGTTTTCCTCCCACGTCCCCTTAAGAACTACCAGACAGAGCTACCTCTTTTCTCTTCCAACTTCACCAACTAATAATAGAAAATCCTCTCCCGTCCCAAGTATGTGCTCAGCTATAGCTGCAGCTTTTAAGCCCTCTAGATATTTTTAGCAAAAAATATAAAAATAATCGTTGTGTGGTGAGGCAAATACTGGACATCCATGGAGAGATATACGTATAATGAACATGGTCAAGGAGGTTGACCATGTTCATTATACGTGCCTATATTAAATGAATTTTTCCTTCTTCTTCAAATATAGCTATACTATCACTATACTATCAATATACTATCACTGTGTCTAATCCATCTCGTCTTCCTATATTAAATCACTTTTTATTATCACTGTATCTAATCTATCACTCTTTAATCCACTGTCTTATCTGTATCGTCCTACAATTGTGGGAAGCATATTCTTACCCATTATTTTTTCTTAACATAATTTTATGTTTTCCTGTGGTTGAGTACAAAATAATTAAATGAGATGAAAAACATATTCTATAACAATTTTTTGTTTGATGGCAAAAGGGTATAAATTAGTTTTGTTTTAATTTCTTCCACGAATTATATATAATTTTGATATAAAATGCTTTTACTAATACCTAACCCAATCGATTTCAAAACGGTGTTTTTGGTCTCCCGTAAAATCGTGTTAAAGAGAAATAAAACTTATTGCTATATCATTGTCTTTTTATTGAAAAATGTTGAATTTTCAAGAATACATAATTTTCACGGTGTTATATAATTAGTAGTAGGTAAAACCACCCATGATTAATTATTATCGTATCATTTAATTGGAAGACCTTATTTTTCCCTAATGTTTTTTAAATAATAAACTTTTTCTTCATTCGTTTGAAAAAACATATTAGTCAAGATAAAGTACCTACTTGTGAATTGTTTTAAAATATTGATATAAAAATACTTATAATTTTTTATCTTTGAACCTCGGTAAAACCATATCACCCTGAGGTAGATATTAATCTGAGAATATTAAGTGATTAAAAAAAAATTCTAAACTCGTGTTAACATAATTCTCCTGTATGTAATCAATAACAGCTAGATGGGATACAATTTATTTTAATCATTATAATAACTCTGATTAAAATCGCTTGATTAAGTCGTTCAATTTTCATTTAACTTTCAAAATGGTAACCTCCTTTCGACTCTATCGACATGTTCCACCGATACCTTTACTAATGTCGCGTGAATGTGACATCGTGTTAATCAATCTGATGTGTGAACCACACGCTACTTTCTCGGACAGTCATTGCATCATCAATAAAATAAATGCACACCTACTTACTGTGTCTGCCAAGTACATCGGCCAATCTTTGAAATGGGATGTGTTATCGACATCATCGATGACAAGTTGAGGACTTCCATACATATAAAGAAAGATGTGTATTTGCACTGAATAAATTCATTTGACTATTTAATAAATTTTGTTTTGATGTTTGTTGTTAGAAGTCAAATCGAATACAACTCATCTATCTGGTGTCCCTATTACAATGCTCATGTTCATACAATAGAAAGAATTCAACATAAATTTTTACGCTACATAAATTTCCGTCTCCATATCCCAATAGAAAATCTTAACTATACAAACTTATTATATTTTACCGGTTTATTGCCACTATCGGACAGGAGAGTTTTATCCGATCTGATTTTATTATATAAAATTGTAAACTCGCATTACCACAGCCCTGAAATTTTGTCCTTAATAATGTTCCATGTACCCAGTCGAACTACTCGAGTGCCGACGCCTTTTTACTGTGACAATACTAGAACAAATGCTCACTACAACTCGCTAGTACCTAGAATACACAGGTTAGGTAACAATTATACAAACATAGCGGACGTGTTTGGTTCTGGCCTGTCACAGTATAGGGGCGCGATACTGAGAGCGCTTCATTCCGCCATAATGTAAATTATATACACTTTCTTTTTTTTGTTTTTCTCTCTGTTTATATTATTTTTGCAAATAACTGTTATATACCTACATATGTAAAAGCCTATTTAGGCGTAAATGAATGAATGAATAAATAAATAAATAAATAAATAAATAAATATTTCAGGAAATGCTGGGGGAATGCACGGAGATGCTGCGGGAGGCTTCGGAAATCTTCAAATCTGAACCGGATATGCAAGAAACTTTACAAAAACGTTTAGAAAGCTTAGTCTTAGAAGTTAATGATTAATGATAAAAATTATTACGAATAAATATGTTAGCTAGCAGCTTATTTTGGGAGCAACCATCTTAGATGAAAAGAAACCACGGTAGTCTTCTGAAAATGTACTACAGAATGTGAGTCTAATGCGAAACCCTACACGTTGTAGTGATTTAAAGATCATTTTCAAATATTTACTATAATACTTCAAAAACTTGAACGACTGAAAGTAATACATAAGAAACTAATATCATTCTAAGAGCATTATAATTTATATCCACGTTTTCATTAAAAATCACTTTACGAGGTTTAATCATGATTGAGTGAGATGTGAATAAAATGTTCCATTATTTTAATGTTTAAAAATATATATTTTTGAAAACTGAACAACATTTGGCGATAGATATAGTATAAATAAATTTGGACAATAAGACGAGAAAGATTTATGGTATGAATGTCTTAACTTTGAAATAGCTACAGATATCCAAAAAGATTCCTAGACAATTTAGAAATAATACATTATTATAAAAGACAATATAGATATACTAGATATTACAAAAGACAATACATATATTACTAGAATTACTTCATTATTTACATAAAACAGTACAATTAACAATATACATACTTATCCAACTAGTATAGAATAATATTTGAAGACAATGCCGAAGTACCTATACCATATACCATAAAGACACTAGATTGTAGATATTACTGTAACTGTAACAAAGATATGTAATTTAATTCATGTGTATCCTCTTCTATGAAAATTCTCCAACATAATATAATATGTATCTGTACATATAATGAAACATCTTAATTTATGCAATAGGTATAAAATAAGATGATTCATTATATCTACCTACATAGATATGACTGAAAGTAGAACGGTATTGAAATTACTATAAAATAACCGAAAAAATTCATTTATTTCGTAGTCCCAGCTCCCATCATTTTTTTTGTTATCCAATAATTATCTTGTTCATATCAAATATTAATAATAGAACCGCATGTCCATAATTATTATAGTTACCATCAAAACAACAATAATAGGATTAGTATGTGTGATTTTTTATAATAAATTTTCCTATATAAATATGTAACTGTCTTTTTTTGATAAAATTTTACAGTGCAATGTTAAACTAAATATTATCCTGCGGAAGTGGTGTGATCTTGCTGGAGCCGAGATGCGGAGAGCCAAGTTTCTTCAGATCCGACTTGGTGTTATCTTTATCGTACTCCGTCAGTGACAGCTTCCCGCCGATCATCCAAAAACGGAAATACCATTCCTTCCTCTTCGTTTTCAAATCATCCGGCGTTCTCTCCTTTTTCCCTTGTTCTTCCTTCTAAATAGAAAAAATAATCATTACATTGGAAGTATTTCTGCATTCACCATTGATAAAATAATATTTTTAAGTCCACAATTTAGAATTCAATTTCGGATTTTAACTGCTATTTAAGGGAAATGTTGTTTTTCATTCTGAATATCGTGAACTCATATTTATTTAAATATTTAAATGTATTAATTTTAATACAATACAATTTGACACAATTTAATAATACAAAAAACATTTCTTTCTACTATAAGTGCCTACATTTTTCATAAAATTAAACTTCAAATAACAAATCTAATTATTACGTTTGAAACACGTTTCAGAGTCAATTTGCTAAATATTCTCGTAAAACCAGCCTTTTGTTAATGACAATACATATTTTTTATATCATCCACTTTACATAAGTCCATAAATATTTATTGTTTTAATATCTGATAATATACTTACCTACAACACGCTCAAGAACGATTGCTTTAAAAAAAACTCTAATTTAATTCAATTCAATAATTATTAAATTGATTGCATATGAAAATTTTCTAAATACAATTTAATATAACTGTTTATGCTTAAAATAAACTTAATGTGATCACTTAAGCCAGCCGTAAAAATATGTCGTAAACCCAGAAAGTCTTGCATACCTACTTTTCTATATAAATAGCTTCATCTCTATGAGATACACAATAAATGAATTTTGTGGTTGAACATAATTATAAATTTAAAAAACTAACAAACTTTGTATAAAACATATAGATCAATTTTAACATTGACTGGTTTCGATACTATTTTTTCTGCTTGGGATTTTCATTACCATTGTACATTCTTAAGTATGAGTTCGTCCTGACGAAGATTCGATACCGTGGTATCGACTTTAAAATTAGTCAAAGTAGTTTATATAAAAAAAAAAAAAAAAAATATTCGATTAAATGAATATAATATAAACTTACGTTGTTTTTGGTATTCCCGGTTAGCCACCTGTAGAGAGGGTTTAAGCCTAAAGCCTTTCTATAATTTTCGTTGGTAAGGCCGTAGATAACGGGATTTATAGCGCAATTCAAATATATTAGATAATGTGATATGAACCACAACACCTGGAAAGCGGAGTCTACCTGGAAAAAATAATTGCGCACATAAAATCTGGAAATAAAATGAAAACAATATCGTTTGATTGAGTTTTTTGTTTATTCAATCTCCATTCAATCAAAACAGAACCTCCTCCTTTTTTGAAGTGGGTTAGAATCATCAAATTCAGACATCAAGAATAATCAGAAAATTACAAATCTTGAAAGCGTGTGACAAAACATTTTTTTTAAATAGATATGCGAACACGGAATACGTGTCGCATCCTTACTATTTTCAAAATAAACTATACGCTTATGCTACGAAAATAGGACATGACATATATACAACTTCCAAAAATTTGATAGGTGTGGTGGTCAATCATGGGCGGAAGGAAACGGTGATCGTTGTATTGTGTAAAGTGAACATTCAAGCCAGCCATTTGATAGGTCTTTAACCCTATAAACATCCAAAGACTTCCGTACCTACTTTCCCATATAAAAATCTTCGTCTCTTTGAAACATCTATATATCTTGATTAATTATGATCCCCCTGGAGACAAAAATCCAATAAATGTGTTCTTGAAAAATTTGAAAATACTCAAAAATATTGTACATAAAATGTATATTTGGTTACCACCGGGATAAGAGCACGGAAGTTTTGAAAATGGAATAATAGATGTATCTTTTACGCGAAACTACATATGCTTATACCTAAGTCTCAACCTTCAGCAATTTTAATTGGTTACTGTGACGAAATTGGTATTGCAGACCGTGGCAAGGAAAAGTATTGGATAGAAGAAAAGATATTTTTTTTTATATATTTCCAATTTATTCATCTGATATATTTTTAATATTGTGGAACAATGTTCTAAAATAACAACTTACAAACGTATGTGTTTGATTTCATTAAAAAATTAATGTTAACTAATTTGGATTATTTCGATTGCATGAAAGTGTACTCACTTTCGGCAAAGTAGTTATTTAATTCATCACTCAAAAAAAAAATCTTGGAAAGACGCCAAACTAGATTCATAGGCACACTTTTTACAACATCGACATTTCATCTCTTGGATCTTATTTTCACGATCGGAAACATACGTTTAAATGGATGACTCAGCGACAGATTTCGTAGTGTGCTTTATCACCGCTGTCGACGTGTGTCGCTTTTCCTTTCACTAATATTACATGTGTGCCAGTATAATCCACATTATAAAATAAAAATTATTGTCAAATAATATTGAAGGCAACCATGCCGTAAAACTGCTGTGCAGTTTGGCATATGTATCTATGTAATAAGTATCAAAAAAAATATGAAAAATATATATATATATATATCTATATATATATATTTTTTTTTTTTCATTATTTCTAGATATATTTTTCCATAGCGATATTTTTTCGAATTAAGTGTTTTGACCACTCCCTCCACACAGTAGATAAATGGAAAAGAATTTTGTGAAACACTTTTTATTACGCAGTCAGATTAAATAAAATGGATTAGTTTATCCAGAAGTTTAGCGTGAATTTAGGGATTCATCGCGTAATATGAACTTAATAGCTATTTACAAATGAAATGGTAATGTATAATTTAAAGAAGACTACATATTATACACTTGTATAAAGTTAAGTCAGAAAAATATCGTAATCTTAAATGGTTAACACAGGGAAATTTTTATCGCAGTTCCACGCCAAGCAAAAGTTCCGGATGAAAAAAAAACATATTTTGGTGGTAAACAAATATTTGTTTTTAATTTTTTGTATTTCTTTCTAATTGACTCAAATAATTGGTTTTAAATATAATCATTTAATATGCCTCGAATTTTTTTAAAACACAAATCATCTGAAGCCGGCGTTTTTTGTGAATTTAAAAAAATGTAAATATGTACATTTTACTATAACCTTAACTCAAGAATATATTATTATTATTATTATCTGAAAATTTACCTGGATACTCATCAAACCATCTATTTTCATATTACTATTCTTGGAGTAAAAATAAATAAAATATACGGCCTCTCGTGATCGGTCCGCGAAACACTTATTTACAAGTGACCGGCGTATTAAGTATTAAGAAAGAGGGAAGTATTTATTACCCAGTCGACCTGGGCCGACTTCAGCTGCCGGTTCCTCCAGAACACCAGCACCGTGAAGGGCAGGCGGCACACCATGAAGCTGACCAGCACTATGAATATCGTCCTGGCCACCCGGCTCTTGTAGCACACCGCGAGAGGATGCTCTCGACGCAGAATCTTCCGCTCGTAGGAGTCCAGCTAGAAGATCATCAGCTCTATCACTTTCTCTACGCGTGACATGTCTCTGTCACATAACACACCACCCTCGCATGCAATATGCTTTTCTGGTCCCCGTCCCGCAAACACGCTAGGTATGTATTGTATTTTGTTTGGTTTCTTAAAACATCGCACACGAAATACCCGTAACAACGTTCTTATATATTATTATAATACACCACTACCCGCGAACCTTCTATAAAGTGCTGCGCACTTTTCTAACGCGCCATTTTTATATATATATATTTACCCGGAAATTGTTGAAAGCAGATTGGGAAGTATTTTACGCTTTCTTCAAACGTTTAGAAAAAAAAATTTTCCACCAGAAAGACTTTTAAAAAAGTATGTAATAACATTTTTGTCCTAGAAATGGAGACATTTTAAACGATTTAAAATAGTGATGGTAAATTATCACGTTATTTTAATCGGTTACACAATAACCGTTTTTTGCAATTTGTATCTGATTGTATCGATGATTGGTAACTGAGATTTAACTGTTGTCTGATGTGTCGATGGTTGCCCGTGAAATTGAAACGAATGAATTTTTCGTAATCGATATAAGTTACCGTAATGATGGTCCAACGTTTTACAAAAAATAAGTTAGGAATATCGGAAAAAGATTAAAACTTTGATGTCGCATATCTCCATAACTATTGATGTTAGTCATGGTTGCTTGAACACTTTCGACTCGTAATCAAGGCAGGAATATAGTCCTGAGAGGTTACTAATGTTTTCCAAATAACCCCGTACATTCGTTTTTTTTTTATTTTTATTAGAGACACTAACAGGATAATAGGTACATGATACTCAGATAATAAACATTATAGTGAAGACTATGCCATTATCCCAATTACAAGTGTCTTCGGCACGCTCTAGTAACATGTATTTTTGTAATTAATGTATATTACAATTAATTAATGTACATTTATGTATATTATATATTTGTGTTCGAGTGTAGTGCGATTAGTATTTAATGGATCTATAGGTTCATGTCGTCGTTTAGAAAATGGGTTTTTATCAACACAATCCAAATTTTACTAGTTGAATGGCACATTCGCTCTCTAAGGGCGGTTTTTATTAATACATACAAAATTCGGCTAGTTAAGTAGCACATTCGCATGACAATTTTTACTAATACACTACAAATTGAACTAGTTAAATGACACAGATCGCTCTCTGGGGGCGGATTACCTGTTCAAAAGAAAAAGAATATGAAGCGATTATTATTTGTAAATGAACTACTTGCTGCTGCTAACTAGTATTTACTTACCTTCCTGAATATGGCAACGTAGCAGATGGTCATGATGGTCAGCGGGAACCAGACCAAGATGAATAGTAGCACGTGCCAGTACATGGGCAGAATATCTACGTTCTCAGTGCAGTAAGTCTCCAGAAAGTTTTTCCATTGGCGTTCCTACAAAAACAATTAGATAACTAAATAGGTACCTCATCACGTTCATAATCTGTTTATTGTCTCTATATTGCCTCATTACGCTCAAAATCTGTTTATTGTCTCTATATTGCCTCATTATGTTCATAATCTGTTTATTGTCTCTATATTGCCTCATTATGTTCATAATCTGTTTATTGTCTCTATATTGCCTCATTATGTTCATAATCTGTTTATTGTCTCTATATTGCCTCATTATGTTCATAACTCGTTCATTGTCTCTAAATTGCCTCATTATGTTCATAATCTGTTTATTGTCTCTACTTGAGTTTAATTATATTATTACTAGTCGTACACCCGTGAAAAATCACGGGAAAGAATAATAGCGACTTGCCTTGCATGACCGCGCTAAATGTGCCGCGCGCTGATTGCGTTTCACACTCTAAATATTTATCTGAAGTTTTAATTCCAACAATTTACGGACTTTACGACAGACAGATAGACGGATGGACGGGCAGACAGCCAGACAACGAAATTATTATGTTTGGTGATAGATTTCTACTCGAGTTTCGAGAGTATCTCCCATCGACATGTGAAGTATTCAACTGACTACATTAAAATATTGATTTTTTAAATTTTTAGATTTTTTAAGTGGAAATACAAATAATTAACTAATTAAGTACTGCCATAAGGATCCGGAGTTACCGGTGTAAAAATAGTTGTAATGGGGATATTGATAAGAGAGGAGAAGAGTTTGTAAATATACCAAATATTGTTTAGAAAATTAAACCCGAGTTCAAATTTATTTTAATTTCTATATTTTTCATTTATTTTCTTTACGCGCGACGGGATGGAAAATTTTAATATACATGAATGAAAAGAATGATTATTATATTATGTTTGTTGATTGTTTTGCTTTAATCGTTTCTAATTTTGACTTTCATGTAAACTTGATTAAAACTTGATTAAAACTTGATTAAAACTTCAGCGATGCAGAGAATTGGGACTCACGTTTTGGTATCAATTTTTTCCACCTCTAATATGGATTTTTAAAAACCAAAACAGCAAAAAATTGAATTATTAAATAAATAAATTTAAAAAATTCATGTACTTTCGTATATAATTCAATTGGCGTACATGGAATACTTGTCACATCAATATTATTATTTTCAGACTAAGCTAAACGCCTGTGCAAAGAAGAATAGAACTAACTGTCAGACCTGGAATGAAGCTCGATCTCGCGACCACCGGATCATTAAGATCAACGTGTCAAGCATTTGTCGCTGAGCATTTAAAGTCACTGAAACCATCTCGCTACCCGGTCGCGCTAAACCAGTCTCGCTAAGGATAATTATTACAACATGCACGTGAAACGAATTGTAAAACTTAAATATATACAACTTGCAAAAATTTTATTCATATGGTATTCACCTACTTTCCCATAAAAAATATAAATTTGTCTCTATGAGATATCCATAATATATATTAATCATTGAAACCATCTAAAAATTGAACACTTTTCCATTTACATTTCTTAAACAATTTTCTAGTTTTCATTTGCGTCCAATTTATTACTCCCTTTACACTCGTGGCGTCTGCTTGCTTGCTTGCTTGCCGGCTTGCAGGGTGAAAAAACTTTGGATCGATTTTTAACCCTTTTCCCGTGATCCAATCGAGCTGAAACTTGGCAAGTAGACTATCAAATTTTCATTAAAAAAATAATAAGTATAGTATAATTTCAGATTTTTTGAAATTTTATTGATTTTTTCAAATTGGAATCATTGCCAAAGTTTGATTATTAGCAACGGCGCGGCGGCCCGATAACGTCGCGGAATATTTTCTAAATTTGAATTACTCCGTCGGTGTACATAATAGGTACTTCATTACGAATGTCGAAAATCTAAATTAACTGACAAATGTTTTCAGAGTTTAATCTTCAAAGCATGAAGTGTCTTATCAAAACATCTGACATTTTAGAAATATATTAAATTACTGTAAGTTTAGTGTTATGTTATACGTTTTAATTCGTCTTTAATTGTTATTATATTTTACAAAGAAAGGGAGTATAATAAAAACTTGGTTTTTATGGGTTATTTTTTATTCGCCACTGACATCGGCTTTACTAAAGAAACAATAACCAAAAACATACGAGTTCTTGATATCGATAGTAAGCAATGTTACAAAATCTTTTTTTTAATTTTATATTTTCTCCCTTTAGTCCATACACACTTTATACTTGGACCGCTTTTACAGAACGTACAAATTGATTATTCGTGTATGAATTTTTATTTTATTTTTTCTCTATATTTCTCTACATATTTACATATTAATATTCTAAAAAAATGTACCAAGAGCAAAACACAGCATTAATATAAAGTACGTTGTCCACTATTGATATTAACGACCCATATAGTTGAAAGTATTGGTCTGCTTATGGTGATATCTTCCGGATGCTGCTGGTCAATCTTTTGACAGTATCTCGCCCTCTAAGGGCCATGAAAATATCTATTCGAGCGCCAGTCTGTTTCAACTAGCGAACAAGACGACCCTACCTTGTAGGTCCTCCAAATGGAGAGAGGCATGGCGAACACTATCCCGATGAGCCAGGACACGACAGCCAGCCTCGAGGCTACGGAGCGGGACATGCGGGCCTCCTGCGGCAGGACGATGGCTGTGAGGCGGTCGTACGAGATGGCGCACAGGTTCATCACGCCCGTTATCAGCAAGGCTCCTGGAGAAAATTACAATTTATTATTACACTAAATCGTGTCGTTGGTCCGCAGGCTTTAGAGATATAAATCTTTGAGAAATAATAACCAAAAATGTTATCAAGTTTTCACGGCCGTTCGGAATCTTGTGTGTAGTTTTCTGGGATATTCTGCCGTTTATATCACGGTAAAATATCCCTGAAAATTACATACGCAAAATAAAAACCAACACCAAACCGGAATTACACACTTATAGCTTCATCATTCTTTGTAAAACAACATCGGGAACAATCTTTATATTTACCTAAAATTAGAAAATCGCTTTGTGAAAAAATAAAGAATAGTACGTATGGCATCCAACTTACTCATATTTCTCGCAGAAGAGAGAAAAGATAATATTTAAATTATTTTTTCTCTCTTCTGCGAGAATTCGCGTCATTATGCCTTGGATGTTTTATGGCGTGGGATGTTTGTCATGTGGATCGTTTATCTTGGACCTTTTGTCGCCGTACCAAATGGCCGTGGACCTCTTTTCGTATCACGGTTTTGCAGTTAAGATCTCTTGCGGTGGTTTAACGTTAATCCGCAGTCCTATAAACATGACTTTGAGCGAAGGAGATTTTCACTAGCAGAACAGCTAGTTTTTGCTCTAGTAAATTTTGTATGGGTTATAAACCTTACTTGTTTTTAAATTCTTTATTTTCACGCCCTTTGAAGTGATTTGAATCCTAAGCAATGCCGGGCACGGAGCGCTAGTAAGTGTGGAAATATTCCGAAATACGGTTCCGAGTAATAACCAAAAATACCCGAAAGAAATCCTTCGACCTTGCAGCCCACGGGCCCGAGCAGGTAGTTCTGGTAGAAGTGGTGCACGAGGAGCATCCAGGGGCAGAGCAGCAGCGTGGCCAGGTCGGAGGCCGCCATGCTGCCCACCAGCAGGTTGGTGGGGGTGCGCAGCTGGCGGGAGCGCAGCAGCAGCAGCAGCAGCACCAGGTTGGCCACGACCCCTCCCGCCACCACGGGGGCCAGGGCGGCTCCCTTGAGGGATACCTCCCACGCGGGAAGCATCACCCAGATGCTAGTCGGGAAGTCGTACTTGCTCACGTCTATGTCTGAAAAATTCTAAAAAAATCCGCTTTTTATTTCTTTGCCTTAAACGTTGAAACGAAAGGGTGATTCACTTCGCGTATATTTCGTTGTTATCTATTCGCCGATTCACCCTTTCCAATGATTTCTTTCGAGGAGGGAAATCACCGGTGTGCTCTGTCATTTCAGATATTTTTTTATATTTTCACCATAGTGTGACCCAACAGTGTGAAAGTCAAAACAATTTTTATTTTGTTTTTAACTGCCGCCGTCTTGTATCTAGGCTCAATTTTCTTCGCAGCAACAGGCATAATCAGAATTTGCAAAGGGATACATATTGTTCTCCTCGCATAAAAGATTAAAGTTTCTGATTTTCATTAACATTCATACCCCGGAAAGAAGACGACAGGTAGGTCGCCCCAGATTAAGCTGGGAGAAACAACAACAAAAAAGTGTGTGAAAACAGAATGAGTCTGGACTGGTTAACTCCTGCGGAAGCAACACAAGACAGGGGTATACGGAAACACTTGTGGAATGTTTGGGCCCCCGACCCTACTAGGACAAGAGGATGAAGATGACGATGATTAACATAAAAGCTGGGAGAAACAACAACAAAAAAGTGTGTGAAACAGAATGAGTCTGGACTGGTTAACTCCTGCAGAAGCAACACAAGACAGGGGTATACGGAAACACTTGTGGAATGTTTGGGCCCCCGACCCTACTAGGACAAGAGGATGAAGATGATGATGATTAACACAAAAGAGACACAATAGAATTATATAAAATGTATAGAAATGATAAAAAAATAGTATAAACCATGAAGTAAACAAAATAGGGTATAATGATTAAAAAATTCACGGAGAATAAACTTCGTGATGATATTATCATTTTCTGAGTTTTTATCTATTCAAAATTGTTTTGTATTTAATTCAATACAGTTAATTTAGTTATTAGTAAATAAATAACCATAATATTATATATCTGTCCATCCAGATCTATGTAGGTGCACATTGATATTTTTAAACAAAGATTTTTGTAGAAATATTGCTAGATAAATATATCTTTTAATGCTATTCTCCAATGCCACAACATTCATAATTGTTTGCAGCTTGCAGGTTAGATCTCTGGACGTCCAATGAAAAATAACACGTGTTAAACAAAGCTATTGACCTTATATCTTTAGATATTTAATGTTTATAATATCATATAAGTATTTTAATTATATCATATAAATAATTACTTCGCTCGTGTTCCTGTTAAAACTGACGTTGAATTGCATCCTGTGCAAAGTATTGCCGACATCTAATTCCTTAATGATGATGGAGGTCAAGGAAGTCTCATTCTCGGAGCAGTTGCTGTCAGCCTTGTTCAAGACCGACACAGCAGCCTTCAGAGAGCTGAAGTACAAAAAGGATGTTCCATTGGAAGCCGAACATTCCGTCTTGTTCGGATTCGTGACTGTGGTGATGCACATTTTTCACTTATTTTTGTACTATTTGACCCGGTGTACGAGTGTATGCATAATCTATTTATTTCGTCAAATCACTCTTTTACAGTGTACTGTACCTACTGTATCGACAGATATGAGAGAAAGTAGCCTATTTTACGTAATTGTGAAGCTCAGTACTCTTGGACGCGTGTTCAGCAAAATACTGATTAATATTTCAGGTGAGTGATGGCATTAGGTTATCTTGTTTGCGGAACTGCGAGATTTCGCGCCCGTAGATAAATATAATTCCCCCATCGGCAGCGAGCGGGTAGCGGCGGGGCTGAAATCTTGAGTGCTGTAATAATGGCCTGGTTCAAACAATTCAATGAAAATATTCTCCGGGAAAAATTGTACAATCGCTCAGTAAATGGTGCTCGCATTAAATTTAACACTTGCGCACACCATTTAATTTTAAAAATAGGCACCGTTTTATTCCTTTGATTTAGCCACAAAAAAATCTAATTAACGTTTGGTAGGAGGGCTCAGGCGATCGTCTGGCAATACTAGCTAAACTCACCACTTTTTCTTATAGCTTCTCTTGCTTTTTGTGTCACATTTTTATATCGAAAAAGTATTTAATTTAAATTTGTTTATTATGTTCCATATATTTTAAGTACACGTTTCGTTCTAAAACGACAAAAACTTAATCATTTAATTACATAATTTATAACTTAGAGCGATTTAAATATATTTTTTATTAATTAAAATCATTTATTTTGTGGTATTAAACTAAGACAACAACAAAAAATGAAATAATAAAATGAGCGCAAGTGTCCGGATTTACGTCAGTTTAAAAAAAAAGTAGAAACATTTTTTTTTTAATTCTCTTTATTTTTTTTTAATCAAAAATGCATTTTTGCATTTTTGATTTTTTGAGCAGCAATTTTCTTCATTTCTAAAACATTATTTGTTTTGTAATTCACTAAATGATTAAATGATTTGGGTGTTTGTCGTTTTAGAAACAAATATCTTTTTAAAATATAATAAATTTTAATATTATACCTTACTATACAAAAATGTGATACAAAATGCAAGAGAAACTATGAGAAAAAGTGGCGAATTACGCTCAGACGATTATCTTATGGGCCAATTTAGAACAGCAAAAAATCTCAATGTTTTTTTAGCATGACAGTGCAATAAACTCGTACTTGCACTTGATTTAGGCCTGGGGTAGGTCAATGGATTGAACTAATCAGGGCATCACAATCCAATGCAATCCATATCTACATTTTAAAAAAAACTATGAAAAAATAATTTAATTGCCAACCGGCTTAGAAATTAAAATATATATATATACCTATGTATTCAGATTCTTAGAAATCAAGCAGCTTTCTAAGTTATATCAGGTTTAATAGCTACCGGATAGAATTTTTATCTTTGTTTTGCAAAACGAGTCTTTGTTCGATAGAGTGTGGAATGAACAAATTAAAAGTAAATGTAATGCCGGCGCAGTAGATAGAAAGAAGAAAAAGAATCGCTGAGATTGTTTGGTCACTTGGAATGTATTAACAAGAAGAGGATAGTGAATTAAATATATGAAGCGAGTGTTGAAGTCATCAGGAACAGCGGGCGTCCGCGAAAGGAAATATTGGAGGATAGCCATGTTATAAAGATTTAGGTAACGACCGAAGAACGTGCATGAGAAGACAGAAGTATAGAAGAGAAGACCAATATAGAAGAGTCTGGCACTTTATTATATATGCCTATCCCCGAGGAAAACTGCTGATGATTGATTAGAATTGTTTTTAAATGTAAATAAATAAAATAAAAACCTCTTCCGGCACTGGCCGCACGAATCAAATAGGTATAATAAAATTTCGTGTTTGTGTGTTGGTATGATTTTTTTAACTTTCTTCTTAGTCCAATATTAACAAACTTATGAATTTTCAAGTTCAAAAGCAGCCACCATTTTGAAACAAGATAGCAAACCAGGCTAGTTAACAAACTTAGGCAAGATATTTACCAGACGAATTTTTCACGAGGGCGCACACGCGATGTTTGAATCATTTTAGGGGAAACAAATATTTTTACTTCCTATTATTTTTATTTATTAATATTGACATATAAAAATTAATTGAAATATATAATTTGAACACAAAAAATGAAAATTGAATATATTTTTACATTTTTCACTTACAGAATGTATCAATGTCAATATGTTAACAGTACATCGCATTACAACGTTGCCAAACTTCACAGATATTATTAATACGAGTTTTATCATTTGTATTTAAAACTTCGATATGTTTTAAAGTATTTTGATTATAAAATAATCAATATTTTTTTTAAATGTCTATCTAAAATGTTGCTCAATCAATTGAAAAAATATTTTGATTATTATTTGGTGTTATGAAAGATCTTAAAAAATACATTTTTTCTTCCTAAATATATAATTGAACATAAATAATGATAATTGAATATATTTTTACACTTTTCATTTATAGAATGTATCAATATGGACTTTGACGAAAATTAGATTTTTTTTTATTTAATACTGATAATTATTTTAAAAACATGCACAATTCCAACATGTACACAATTTTTTAAAGAATATTTACAAAAAAATTAAAATAAAAATCAGCTTCCATTTTTAAAAACCAGATATCATGTCGTTTAATATTTTAGAACGTTCAACATATCCTAACTTAGTTACAATATAGTTTAACAAATGTTTATTGGATTCACGAGATGAAAGTTTGAACATATTGTTTCGTAATACAAAAAATAGTTCGCGGCGAGTTACGATTACTCTCCCAGTAGAACGGCCCGCTCTGCTACCTGGAAGTAACGAAGAAAATATTAGATTTCTCAACTTTTGGTACATCTTGCTATTCAATTCTTTTTTTTATTTAATTAAAAAATAATCAAAGTATAATATGATAAAGATTCGTGATGGAACTATGTGGAACTTTTCTCTAATCTCAAAATAAGTATGGTTTGGAAAGAAATAATAAATGTTTTTAAACACCTTTTTCTTAGATTGGTTTTCAAATATTTAAAAATAGTTACAGAAATTAAAAATATGTATTCAAAAACACCATACCTTCTTCAACAATCTCCATTTTGAACAAATGCATATTTTTCACTATAAATACCAATACATATCCGAACACCGCGAGCTTCTAAGCAGCAATGCGTGGTCGTTTAACAGTAAATCGCATGTCGCTTCACTTTAAAACGTCGCCAAACTTCACCGATATTATTTATACGAGTTTTATTAATTGTATTTTATACTTCGATATGTTTATAAGTATTCTGATAATTATTTGGTATTATGAACGATCTTTAAAAATACATTGTTTCTTCCCAATAAGCTTCAAACAACGTGTGTGGGGCCGTTAGGGTCTCGTGATCACTTTTTTTACATTTATTTATTTATGAAGGAATCTTAACAGTTTTTCAAACATATAATGTAAAAAAATAGTGTTCATTTCATAGACCAATAAAAAAGATTCACAGATGTTAAGAACAAAGTTAGATAAGATATTTTTAAGTTAATTATTTTGAATTAATTAAAGAATAGGTAGAAGTAAGCAACAAGCGATTGACAAAAGTGGATTAAACTTGTCATGAGACCCTCTGCAATATGTACGAGTAGATCGTATTTCATTGATAGCTGCCTAAGGCCCGGTTGTTTCAAGTTGGATTAAAATAAAAGTTCGTTTAAAGCATAGATTTTTACGGAAACCGATCGTTTGACTGGTGGAGAAAGCAAAAATATATGCTTTAAACGAACTTTACTTTAATCCAACATGAAATAACCGGCCCTAATAGGACTGGCTTGGTTACGACGCAAGGATCAATCTCCAGTAATATGGTCACGAATAGGATTTCTGACCCAGGTCGGCCCGAGAATGGATTCTCGGGAATACGTTTGGTTTTTGATGCAAGTCCCGGGAATGCTTATTATGTGTCCCGGGATTCGATTTTCATTGTTTTAGCCAGACACACTTGAGATTTGGATATAGGTATTTTTCTGTTTATAATATTTTCATCACATCCTGCGTTCAATTATTTATTTATCTATTCATCATCTGTCCTAAAACATTCTACATGAATCATGGAACAGTTTAAGATAAATAAATTTTAAATCTTCCGTGCCATTAAAAAATTAAAAAATAATTTGATTGTCAAAACACACGCCGGCGATTTTGTAGGCACATATATTTGAAAACATATGACTGTCAAATATATGTACAAAATCGAGAAGCGTGCAATCAGATGTAGGGAATGCAATTCCGAGTCGGGATTTCCCTTTCGGGATCCCTCGAGATTTAAATTTCCAATCCCGCGAGATCCCTACGGATCGGGATCCCGAATACTTCCATGTTTTTTTTTTGTTTATAGAGCTGAATAGCAATTAACGACAATACCTTGCATTTTTATATGAGCAATTTTAATAAAATGTTCATTATTAATCTATCATTGCATTAAAGTTTTTGTAGGCGTTTTTCCAAACATCAATCAGTCAATGTAATAGAGTTAGTAATAGTTTTTATTACTATGTTAGGTTGATAAAATACGGCAAATATTATTCAAAGCCATTTTCATTATTTGAATGTGACATGAACATAATTTTTAAGTACTTAGGTACTAAAAGTTCTATAGATATACACAATTAAACATACAAAATATAAAAAATGCTGATCAATCCTGATAATCTCGTCCGATTTTTCGGTCCGGGATTGATCTCGTAAAATGCCTAGAAATCTCGCGGGATCCCGATCTCGCGGGATCCCGATCTTGCGGGATCGGGATTGCATTCCCTAATCAGATGTAAATTTGAACACTTTGGATTTTTTAAATGTTATTTCGAATAAAATTGTTTAAATGTGTGTATTTAATTTCAATATTTTATTTTTGTTAATATAATATGTAAAATAGATTGATTGTACATAATTTAGGTACATAAATATATTTTATTAATATTACATTTTCTAAATATTTCTTTTAATATTATGAATTAATTATATCTGTATTTTAATTAAGAAATAGTATTTTTTGTCAATGCGTATTTAATTTATAATAACAATTTAATTGAAATAAATTTAACAATGTTTACTAAAAACTTTTATAAAAAAAAAAATATCACATATGAGACCTGGGATCCCGGGAATGATCCATAGCTGCAAATCAAGTTCCGGGAAAAAAAAAATCCGGAAATAGAGAAACCCTAGTCACAAGGCGAGGCGCCAGAAAACCAACATAGATAATCAAGTCATTTTAGTTGTTTCAAACATGAGTATTATAATCTATAGGGACATTTCTAAGTATTTTCCCAGGACTACCAGACCAGTTTATCATCCACTGTATCATAACAATTTGCCATGTCTGATTTTTATCAGTCCATATGGTAACTCCATTAAAGGTCATATTAGTCTGTTTACTCTGCTCTTGACTATCAGAAAGATAGGTACACTATGAGAATTATATTAATGTTTCAAAAGTGGTCACAAAGGAAAATTTACCTATACTTTTCACCACTATGGCCTGATAGAAAAATAATATTCCCAATGTCATTCTGGTTTGATTATCTATCAACGTAATAGAAACGTAAGAGTTATATTTATATAAGAATAAACACTGCAGCAAAATAATTATCTTTTAAATAATTAAAAGTTTTTTCAACAATACTTGACTTTAGTTGCTTTTTACCACACTTATTTTAACTTCATCTCAATGTCCAATCGAGCTGAAATTTAGCACACATACGTATTCGCGATGACAATACATGAATCACTTCACTAATTAATCCATTATAATTAATTATTCAAAGTTGTACATGGAAAATTAGATAACGGCGCTAATTAAATTTCCCACACAGGATGTATCAGTATTTAAAGGATTTTGCACCAGTTAAACACTACAGGAGAATTAATAAATTTATTTGTGAAGAACTTTACAGAGCAAAAATCAGAAACACAGTGATGAATCTTAGACCCCTTCGTATTATTTATACCCTATTTCCTTTGTTCTCAAATTAATATAAACATTCTTTGTTTGGAAGGGATTTTTATGATGTTAACATAAACAATTTAATGAGTTCAATGACCTAAAGGGCTGAACAGGTTAAAGGGTAAAGATTCATCTCTTTGTCTTCATATGGAATCCTCTAATCGAGGGACTAACATAAACAATGAGTTCATTGACCGGAATGGCTAACCTAAACAAAAGTATTTGTATTAATATTCTAGTTTGAATAAGTTCCAAAATATTATAGCGGTAGTGGAGATATAACACGTCCCCTCATAAGATGAAAAATTAGCAGGTTGGATTATCTGATTTTTCGATGGAATTCATCCTAATAGTAGAACACTAAAATTATTTTTTTTGTAATAAAACCTTAATAATATAACAAGATAAAAAAGTTCATTATAATGAATACATTTAAAACATAAAATTAGGTAAGCATAATGTTCGTAAAAATTGTCTTCATAATGCACTTAAATATTTCAATTCACTGTTCAAATTCAATTATTTTCACTTGTAGTGTCCCATGTAGATAGTGGGGCATCGCGGCCTTGATACATTTAATAATAATTTAGTATAGCTCCTGGTCCGGCACCAGAGGTAGACATCCCATGGGGTGTGTGTTGAATATATAAGGCGAAGCAAATCTATAATACAAATCATTCCATTGCAAATCAATGTAAATCATATTCTTTTCACGGCTAACGATGTAAGATGACCCTAATGTGGGTCCTACTAAATAATGAAGGTTAGTAAGTAGCAAACCGTCGCGTTCAAAATACAATATATTGGATTATCAAATATTTCATTATTCTTATATGTGAGCGCGCGCGATCGAGCGGCAGGATGCAACCGGTCGATTTCAACCATATGATGTAGCGATACAGTTGTTAAAAGTTAAATATTCAATACAGAAATATTACTACTACTAAAATTCAACTTTTCATATGAAATAATGTTCTATACTATCAGAAATTGTTCTATACGATAAATTAACTAAAAATACGTATTAACTGAAAATATTTCTAACTTGCTGTTGAATATTACCTATAAAGATATTGACTAAAACTTTTGCTTTGAATAGAATATTAACTACTTCTCTCATCAAATATTATTCTGCAGCAAATATTCAATGAAATTATAGGAACTAAAATATTTCTAACATCTTGGGTTCGCAGACGAAATCGATAATACCTAATGCCCTTTGCATTTACTAAGTATATTACCTAAATAGCCACAGCTATACCATCCTGTCCGTCAGGGACGAAACGTAAAACACAGTTATATTCCTAAAAGTGCTACCTCTTACGCGACAAAAATACCTATTGCAGTCGGGCTATGAATATGAACTATTTCCGCCTCATAATGGCGCCTGGAACCAATACTAAAAACCTCACTAGAAATAATAAATGCGACTAAATCTCGATAAATACAATATATACTATTCGTAATACGTCGTTGAATTGGCACATGAATCGTCTAATGGATGAAGGACCCCGTTGTGTATCGTAATAACTTCAAATTCTTTTATAGGAGCAGTGTGGAAACAATTGCATAGTATTACGTAATAAAAACATCTAACGAACCTAATAATCTATACATTTATGTTACAATAAAATACGTTCACCAGAAGAATTCGTGTATTAGAAAATAAAACATTTTCGATTTGAGACATACCAGTAAAATCGTTCGAACGGCGCAAAGGGAAAAATTCACACATATTAAATAACATTGAAATTAATAAT
>JADDOH010004458.1:0-40570 GCA_016648135.1 Agrypnia vestita
TATACTAGAGAATATTCAAGACATTCGTAATTCGTATTCGTATTGCAAGAAATCTTAAAGTTACTGTATATCTTAAAAGTTGTTATAGTATCATTTTTCTGAAATAAGGGAGTAAGCACTGCAAGCAGTTTTGTCATCTGTTTGTCCATGAGCATAAAACTAAGTTATATCCGGCCAAAAAGGACGTACTTTTATTATATATTTCGGCCATAATCTGGTAGCTTTGGTGACAGACTTTTTTACGTAGAGAATTATATATTTTGATTGATGATTAATATCAATGACAAATGCGGTATAGTAATAAACACACTTAATAGTTTTAATTTTTGTAGTACTAATGAAGTGAACTAATTGTAGTACTACAAAATTGTAACGACCTACAAGAAATGCTTCTTGAAAAGTTTGTTAATAGAAAATGGGGCTGGGGGGGGGAGGGTTGTTTCGATTTCCAAAAATTTCACATAAAAAATGTACTATTTGAAGTATCTACTTTCAATAACTTTGAAATGTGTGTAGTTTGTAGTGTGCACTACGCTTCAAAAGGTGTGAAGTGTACACTTTACACACACCGTGTACGGCCGCCTTAGACTTGGTAATCACTGGAGAATGTAGTAGCTTCGGATACATTTTTGTCTGTAGGAATGCTTAAAATTAGAAGTGCATTAAAATGCCGAAAACGCTAACGATAATACAATGTTCCAATAAAACATTTTTAAATATTTATTAATTTGTTTATTTGTTTGCGCTCATTATAGGGTTTTTTATTTAAATTATACAATATAGAAAGAAGTATGTAACACAGTATAGGTATAAGCAGTACATATAAAATATAAAATTATAAATTCCTAGCATGTGTTGTATAAAAAAAAATACTCAGGTACAGCATCAGCCCTAATGATGGACCCTGCAGTGGGATCCGAAACGTCGGCCAGAGAGATCACATATACACGGCACAATATCCCAGAAAACAGAATACACAAAATACTAAATAAATTACTTTTCCTGTTAAGGATATACATACTTAAAGCCACGTATTCACTAGGGGACAAATTGTCTCTCAACATCATGCGCGACATAGAGTCTACGTGACGCTGCAACGTCGCGCATTGTTCCGCGACGTCGCGTACAACATAGCGCGGCATTTCTACGTGCCGCGGCAACGTTTCCATGCGCACGGTTCCCGAGCGAGCGCACGGGGACACGTACCGCGCGTCAGTACCACGTGGTATGTTGACAACTTAAGTCGCATGCGCTACAGTTACATATGTGCTATATATTATGATATAAAACAGCGTTCCGTAATATTGTGTCATGCTTGGCTATGGAAAACCCGATCATTTGTAATAAATTTTCAAAATCAGTTGTTGTCATTCGAATGAAATTGACAAATGATCCGTCAGATACTCGAAGATCGCATAGAATATCCATCCTTCTTTTCCTTTTCAGTAAATACTTTCGCGCCCACCACCTTTTTCTGCTCTTACTTGTCGATAAACTCGTTAGAATAAATAGATACGCATCATTAATCATCATAACCCTTTTGGGCGACATTTCCGCGACAAGTGATATGTGAGTCCCGGTGTGTACACGTCAAATGACCGCGTCATTGTCCCCGAAACATGAGCGTAGATGTTGATGCGACATGCCGCGCGGAATGTTTCGCGATTTGTTCCCTAGTGAATACATGGCTTAAGAAGACATTTTGACGACAGACGTCAAAAATCGCGCGTAGTGCGCAGGCGCACCGGCTTGGGTGAGTTCCACGGTTTAAACAGTGATCGCCAAGTTGATACAACCGGCCCACACACACACGTTCACCAGTTTGAAGACTACAAAGTGTACACTACATTTGTAGTAAAAACTACATGAACTGAACAAATTATTGTAGTACTACGAAAATGTTGTAATGATGAAGTGAAGCAATGAAGTAATTGTAGTATTAATGAAGTGAAGTAATTGTAGTACAAAATTGTAATACTAGTGAAGTGATTATATTTTTTCCCAAATTAAATAATATTTGGCAACCTTAAAAAAAAGGAAGGTCAACGGGAAAAATATTTAAGACAAATGCCGATATTTTCTCCAAAGTAACATTTAGCGACCTAAAAAAAAAGGTCGCCAGATTTCTTCATTCAATCAAACCATGGGGAGGGGGGGGGGTTGTTCGGTCCCAAATTTTTTTTAAACCTTGGGGGGGGTTGTTTCGATTTCCAAAAATTTCTTCATTTATCTACATCGACTTCCCAAAAACTTCACATAAAAAATGTACTATTTGAAGTATGTGCTCGTACTTTCGATAACTTTGAAGTGTTCGCTTTGAAATAAAGTGCATTATTTGAAGTATTTACTTTCAATATCTTTGAAGTGTGTGTAGTTTGTAGTGTATACTACACTTCAAAAGGTGTGAAGTGTACACTTCAATTTAATGTAGTACTACATTGTAGTAGTGAGTACAGAGCGGACCCATCCCTACTGTATAACGATAAGAGCTGCAACAATTTTCTTCAATTAATTAATCTAAATTAGTCAGAGCAATGTGAGTCACTCAAAGTGCTCGGCATGCCAAAATGTTTGCGCTGCACGTGCGTTGCAGGTCCGCTGCGTTCGCAGTCACCTGTCACCAGCTGTCACTGACCTAGGTACTGCGTCATCGTCATTCATAGGTCAATTACTTTTAAAATCTATGTTATAATTGCGCTAGAACTAGATATAGAAAATAAAAGTGACAGTAAAAAGTTATACCTACCCACTCCAGTTTGAATCAAATCGAAGACTATATTTTTTTAATTTACGCTTCAACGAGCCAAGAGGTCCAATTACAGAAGGTAAACCCAGAACACCCAGGCTTCAGTAAATCACATAGATTAATTGTGACCTCAACAATAATCGAACCCGGAAACCTCGGTGTGAGAAGCCAGTGTCATGCAATTGCATACCCACTGGAATACGAGGGCCGCCGAACGTAGACGCATGAATGGTATAGTACCTACCTACCTACGCATGGCCAAGTGTCAAATTGACATTTATGTGTATAAACCATAGACGTAAACATTTTGGAAAAATAATTGAAATTAAATTGTTATGTAACAGAATATTATGATACCTTTGTTTAAATCTGAGTATAATTATAATATTTGTGTTAGGAAGTTACGAGATATATATTTTGTCTTGATTTTTTTCCAAATTTGTGATTACGTAATAGTCACACTTCAATGTAGGTAGGTACCTACCTACTCACTACCATCACATTTGGAGAATGCTATACATGACTGAAAAGAAGCGCGAGAGTATAAATTAATATTAGGCAATTAATATGAGAGAATGCAGAAAGAAGAAACCCTTGATATTAAGGGACTAGAAGCAAATGCGTAATTTTGCATAAGACAAGAATATTGCGGCGCGGCGTATTTGAATATATTATCTGGTTAAGAATTTCCAATTGACAGTTGATTTTGAAAGCACGTTTGTGTGTTTTAGAAGCCAAAAATCATTTTACCGGGAAAGAAGGAATGAAATTTCATTATCTTATATTGACATTTTAATATTTCATTTGTTAGAAAATGGTTGGAGAAACGATAACAGTGTACATTGCGTAGGTGGCGGGGGCATGCAGTTAAAACATAGAAGCAAGATTCAAACAAGAACAATATTTCGGTCTGCTGGTAGGTAGGTACTTTAGATATTTTTGATCCCGGGTTTTATAAATGTCATAAAGCGGGCCGGGTTTGATTTGCCTATGGTCAATTCCAACCTTGCGCGTACCTATTTTTGTTATATTATTATCCTTGTCATTCATGAATATTTGACTTTTATGTTAAGATTTTTCAAAGGTTTTTACAAATTTTCAAATACCATAAACACGGATAGTAAAATATTTAGAAAGAATATTAGAGAAATCTTCTCCATTTTGAGCATTTTCTTTCATACCCTGGGAAAATTCTGCAATTTAGTTTTTGATATTACATTTATTAAATATGTTTAATTATATAATTGAATAGTACATAATGGTGTAAATTTCATATCATATATTTGAAAAACAGAATGAGAATATTAACGCTTACCCACTTTTAACAGAGAATTTATACATACATACCTAGGTACTCCGTTTAAGATGTTCTGGTTTGTGTCTTCTGGGGTATTATGCCATGTTTTTACGACCTTTCTGGCCGATGTTTCGGATCCCATTGCAGGGTCCATCATCGACACATCAGCACTGATGATGGACCCTGCAATGGGATCCGAAACGTCGCGTCGGGCCAGAAAGGTCGTAACAACACGACATAATATCCCAGAAGACACAAACCACAGATTTTGATAGATTCTGACAGATCCAGACAGATTCTAAGTGGCCGTGAAAACCTTAGAACATACCATTTAAGATGTTAGTGAGGTATTGGTTAAGTATGGTTAAGTACTAGCTCTAGCATTTCCTAGCTTAAAGGATTATTGATCGATTGATGATTGATAATAAAATAAAGATTATTGAGCATATTTAACTTTTTTGATATTTATATTTGTCGTTATTTAATTTAATTAGTACATACTGTAGAGTACCAAAATGAAATTAAATATCTAATGAACATATAAAATTAATTTCTATAGGAATTGTTATGAGGTATATAAATATTGAATCAGTGATGTGTTATGCCTTATGATAATCTATATCGCCAGTTGCAAGCATTTTAGACTATAAGACATATTAAAATTAAATTAAATTAATTAAAATTAAAAAAATATAGACAAATAAATATTAAATTTATTAAATCATAATCACCTCTTATGAAGACGGAAATTTTATAACCCTTGTTTGATAGGGAGAGGGAGTCGTAAAAACGTTGCGTATGTCATAGAAGTGCAATAATATAAATTAAAAGATTTTTCTGATAACTTATGTATGTGAGATCAATTATTGAAATATATAACAAGTGAGTTAGTAATAAATATCGCACGTAAAATACGCGAACGCAGCGATTCCGATCAATGGCGTGTTCCCCTGTTGTAATATGTAATATTTTGACCGCTAGCGCAATCTAGTAACGATTTAATGAATCAGTCGCTGTCCGTGCCATCTAGTTTAAATTATTGTACTAACGTACGGGTCAAAATAAGTCTTTATATGTTTAATCCTTGGAATAAAAATAAATACGGTATTTTAATATAAAATCAGGTGTGATTATATTACTATAGTTATTGAATAAATCACATAAATTACTTTGAAAAGTTTTACGGAGATAAATTCAAAATAAGGAGGTAGTTTGAGAATCAATGCGGAGTACATTTTCGGGCAGCCGGATGTAGTTGTTCTGCCATAATCGTGTAGGTTTATGCTTGTGTGGTTTTGGGTGTCTTTTACCGGTGCCAACCATTTAGTTATTATTTTATCTATAAATAAGTTATGCGTATGACTCAAGAAATGGATGATGATGAGAAGGGGTAAGTTATATTTTTCTCAATTTCTCCTTCAATCGTGTTTGCTGATATCGTGTATCTTAATAGGTCATGCAGCAGGCTTGGCAGTGAAACCACGTTTCATTAATCGGAGATGGTCAAGATTTCTTATAACTGTTTATGTTTTTGATGATTTGTGTATTTATTATGGATTTTAGTAGATTTGTACGGTGTAAATTGAACAGAATGAGTGCAATATGTCCTTTAATATGGACCGGTATAATCTGCCTTCGTCACGTTCCTTGCCGGCGAGCGGGCAGCGACCCCAAGCCTTTCGAGCAGTCCCACGGCGTTGTCGACGGTCATGGCCGATGTAAATTTCTTATAATCACGATTCCGCAACTTTGATTTAAGGAAAATTTTCAAAATTGCACGATCGTCAATCGAATCTTTTTGTCTTGTTTTCAGGATTTCTCAAATCGCGCATAGCGTTAATTAGTGGATGTCATTATTTTCGTAGCATAAGGTGAATGTTACCTTATGCTAATTCTTTCGCGTGAGACATTACACTATCGGGAATGATTTCTCATTTCTTTTTTCAGAAGGCGTTTTTCAGGAGAATGTCGATAATATCTCGAATGAAATTGTTATTCGTGTTTAAGTTTGGAATTTGTTGTGCTTTGACGATGCGGCGTATTTACGTTACATAAATGCGCGATGGAACAGCAGTAGCTAATAAAACATTGATTTATCGAATTAATTAAACATTAGCAAGGACTGTGACAATACTTGTATCTGAAGCAAAATTGTTATCGAATTGTCTTGCTGTTTTAATAAGTACAATCCAGTGTCCAATGTATTTGTAAACAAAACACGAAACATCAATCATTGGCTCAATACAGTGATTTAGCAAATAACTATTTCAAGAATATTTTCAGAGCTGTCATAAGTTTATTTATTGCTTTTTTTTTTTTAGTTAGGGTGACCAAAAATAAACATTCTTGTTTTGATCATACCACTTTAGTTGGAATAAAAAGTGTTTTTTTGTAGTGTTTGCATTAGCTTGTCTTCAATTGTTTTTATTGCAGTGTTCTCAAGGCATGGAAAGTACTTTCTCACTCTGAACACTTTCTATTATTGAGAAGAAGTGAACTCAATTTCATCGTACCTTTCATTTTACTAATTTAATTAATTCTGGATTTTATATAAAACTGTTAAGTCATGTTTATTACAATATGTGTTAGTAAAAGTTGACTAATATTTAAATTTAAGAAGTAGTGATGCATGCAAATAAAAGTCAGCATTTTACACATTATTATTAGTGAAAGTTTTTGAAAATAACACAGTATACATTATCATAGCTGCATATACAAAAGTGATATACTTTGGGAATGTTAACTTTAGTTTTGTAATTACTTGTTAGTCATCTAATTACCCAGATTTCCTTACTAAATCGGAGAAAGCGACATGTTTGTAAGTCTCCAATTCTGGTGATATTTGATTGAGAAATATTATTTCCAAGTATTTTGTAGAGAAAGCATTAGTGTACCTGCCACATTAAAACCCTAAAATATGGTATTGTGAGTAGCACTTAAAATATATATATATTTTTTAATAATGCAGAAAAACAAGTTATTTTAAACAAGTAAACATACAGATATATGGATGATCGTAATGGTACATTCCTGGTCCGGAGTAGATGTTTGTTTAGGCGAGTATGGTAGATTGCCACAATTGTAATTGATACAAATGGGGAATTTGAGTATACGGAATGCATTGATTGCGGAATGCCTGCACCCACATGTCATCAGACCCGAGCTGCCGATGGCCGCCCCGAGAGATATCTCTGCAATACATTTGTTCTGAAACAAGTATATTTTCGATTTATGTCGTATATTGGCTCTCCGACAGAAAATTGTTTGTGGGAGGCCTGTCCTGGGAGACGACCCAGGAGAACCTCCAGCGATACTTCTCGCACTATGGCGACGTGATCGACTGCGTGGTGATGAAGAACAGCGAGTCCGGCCGGTCCAGAGGGTTTGGATTCGTCACGTACGCCGAGCCTTCGCTGGTCAATGTGGTCCTCAACAACGGACCGCACACTCTGGACGGCAGGTAAGACTGGAAGCCTCCAGTGCTCTTCATATTTTGTCTCGTGTCTTATGTCCCTCGAATATACCGGTCGAATTTTTAGTCACGGCACTTCAAAAATGCGTTGTGTACTGATATCTGTTTAAAATGTTGTAATAAGTAATTAAGAATATTCTCATGTTTTTTAGATTGTTCAGAATCGTTTGATGCTGATGCTTTGGCCCCCGAAGATTCGTTTTCAGCGGATATTGGTACACAACATCTTTGAAGTGCCATCATCAAAAAATCAACCTATATCTCCAGTCTAAAATGCAAATTTTTGTCTGGAGCCAAGGCCAGTTAAAATTTTTATCCTTGTTCACAATTTGGATTGAATTGTGAAAGGTATAGAAAGAACTTGCCCCTATGCAGTAGAAAAATACAAGGTCACGTGTTTGTAATTGAGAATATGGCAAATAGTGGCAGTTTTACAATTGATAACTTAAAATCTCCGCTTTAGCTATAGTTAGTTACAAGCATGTTTTTCTCAATTGCGTACTTGTGGTATTGTTTCTATATCCTTCAATTTTAATGTCATCTGTGTTCCATGAGTTGAAATCCTAATCCATCCTGACTTTTTTTGATTGTTTTGAGGTATTTCTATTTAAACATGCAAATTGACTAGTTGATGAAGCCTGAATTATTGAAACATGTTTTCAAATTGTTGAAAAAAATGCTATAAACGGCTGGATTGGTATTTTAAAAATATTTTTTTTAACATTGGTTAGGGCTTTTACATACCATATACCTAAGATATTAAAATATTAAGCAGTAGCATAATCTACACTAGGTGTTAGTAGTATTATGTAAACATTTGATTATTATATGTTACGCAAGAAAATTTCTTAATCCTCTTCAACTTGATCAATTATTCATCATTTATTAAGTGTCATTCATTAATTGTTTTTAATATGGTATATTAAAACAATTTCACTGCTACTTAACATGTATGAAGTACTAAAACTATTAAATGACCTTAATGGTCAGTTGCAATACTTTACATAGGAGGGGTTTATAAATTTAAATACCTCACAAAGACCACATCAAATAATGTAAACATTTGACATTCATGCTTGTGGGATATAATACTTCACATTCAAGAAAGAGGATTTCATTCGATATCCATTTGACTTCCTTTCAAAAATTGTGAGATATGTAATCACAGTGACAGCTGTCTTTAGTAGTTCGCATGTCTCTATTGTACTTTCAAAATGTACCGGATTTGAAGTTGTGTGGTTTTTTAATGACCATATTTTTTTCCTTTCGTAATTCTATTTTGCATTTTATTATTAGAATAACACATCTGGATATCATTTTTCCATTTCTTTTCTCACGTGTTTGTACTGAAAATACTAGGAAATCTTTTATCAAGCATTTTTTATCGGGATCTCTCAATAAAAACGGGCATCACAAAAAAATATGCAGGGCCATCTTATAATTATGTAACAACTTGTATTAATTTATTGGTGATATGTCTAAAAATAAATAATGCCAAGATAATAATATAATATCATTTGGAATGCGTCCTTGAAGAAGTGGGTCTTGTATTAAGAAATAAGTTTGCTTTTTATTTTCAAATTTAAAACAGTCCGCATGATTGATGTCAAGTGATTAATGTATTTTCCTGTTGGTCACAGCTATAAATGTGTTAATCACCACAATAAATGTTAAACATTTTTCATATATTATCATATCTTTCGGGTATAAACGTTAGTGGACTAGTAACTATTGTGGATTCTTTCGGTACAGGACCATCGATCCGAAGCCTTGCAACCCGCGCACTCTACAGAAACCCAAGCGCGGAGGGGGCTACCCGAAGGTCTTTCTGGGCGGGCTCCCGTCCAACATCACAGAGACAGACCTGAGGGTGTTCTTCTGCCGCTACGGCAAGGTCATGGAGGTAGTCATAATGTACGACCAGGAGAAGAAGAAGTCCAGGGGTGAGTGTCACAGTTAACAGCCTTCAAACTGACGGTAGTTAATCATTCTTTGAAATTTCAATTCCTCGCCACCCGACACCCTTTTGATGCTAATGTTTTCTTCCAGGCTTTGGTTTCCTATCCTTTGAGGATGAAGTCTCCGTCGAGCGTGTCACCCAGGAACATTACATAAACCTGAAAGGAAAGCAGGTACGTCATTTTACTGCTTACGCAATTTTAAAGAATTTTTATGGCAATTTAGCAAGTGTCACCAAATTTTGCATATTTGGTATATGAAAATGAATTTTTTTTTAAATGATTCAAGAAATATGCATAGTTCATTTTAAAAACGGAACTATAGTGAAACAGTTTTGTCCAAGATAAAAATAAATTTTTCTACAAATTTAGATGGTGTATTGCGATCATAATTTGTAGATGAATTGTTCGGCGGGTTATTCATCAAAGATATACAGGGTGTTTTGTAGCTAGAAGCAAAAGCCGTGGGGAGTCGTCTTCTTCTTCTTTTGGTGTCATGTCAGGTCCCCCCAACGTTGACTATCACCCGAGAGAAAGCGTCCCTGTCCTGGGCAGCACGAAACAGCTCTCCAACACTCCACAACAGGAGTCGTCTTCATTCAATTTTAAAAAGAAAATATTCTTCACACTTTGGGTGAAATGTCGACATAAGTAAAAAAATATTTTCCAAATTTCTGCATATTTGACTTGTATTGAAGCAAATGAATTTTTAATATTCCATAAGTTACTGTAGCGATAGTCCAATATTTTACAGAAAAAAATCCAGAAATATTGTATAAAATGCAAACTTTGATGTCACTTATCTCCATAACTGTCTACATTTCATCCAATGTTTGAAGAATATTTTCTATTCAAAATTGAGCGAAGAGGAATTCCCCAAAGTTTTTGCTACTCGCTACGAGACACCTATCTTGGTAATGTGCAGTACAGTCTAATAATGCATTTGAATGTGGACTGAGTTCATTGGTTTCTCTGTCGTAGGTGGAGATCAAGCGTGCCGAGCCTCGCGACGGGTCTGGCGGACAGGGCAAGATGGGTGGCGGCGCCGGTGGAGGCGGAGCGGGAGGCGCAGCCGACGGCGGCCAGTGGGGTCCGCCAGCCGGGGCACCCATCTCCGTGATGCAGGGGCACAATGGTCAGATGGGCGGACCTCCGCTGAACATGCCCATGGCCGGGCCTAACATCATGCACGGGTAGATTGATATAAAGCACAGAATTGTTATCTTTTTGTTGCATGCATTGTTTCTGCCAAGTAGTAAATTGGTTGTTATAACAAGTCCACATCCAGGCAGTGTCCAAATGTTTGTGTTATTTGGAGGCGTTCATGTTTGTGGTAAATGATGTTGCATATTTATTGAATGGGGGTGTTGCGTTCTCGACACTCTCTCACCGGATATGTGACAACGTTATTACATTTTTTTCAAAACTTAATGAAAATTTTTGGATAAAATATCAAAAATAGTAGATACTGCTCGAATCGATACAAAATTTATTTTTCAGAAATATAATTTTTATTCCGCTGTCCCAGGTACCAAGGCTGGGGCACTAGCCCGGGGCAGGGCTCCTACGCTGGATACGGGACTCCCTCTGGACCCGGGTCTTATCAGGGCTGGGGAGCTCCTCCGGGGCCCCAGGGACCCCCGCCGCAATGGGGTTCCAACTATCAGCAGCACCCACCACAGACCCAGGGATATGGAAGCTACGGTAAGACCTCACTTTGTAATATACTTCACTAAGCACTTATATTTATTTTAGTATTTTATTTTTCACTTCTGATTTTTCATCCAAAATAACCTTATTAATTCAAAATCAAATTACTAAATCTTGCTGATTAAATTTTTTTTAAATAAATGTTTTTGCGATATTAAATAACAAATGTAACCAAAAAATCCTGTAACCTCACTAAGTATAAAAGGAAAAAGTTATGGAAATTGAGGACATTGAGGAAATAAATAATTGAGAATTTATCATAAATGCGTCAACCACAGTAACTGATTATTTATGAGTTTTGAATATCTTGAAACCAGAAAAGAATGGAGACAACGGCATCTGCTTAGTATGATCCGCATATAATTTTGTTATAATATGTACTTGTCTAAATTGATTAGGGATAATGGGAATTTGTAAAATTCCCAAAATTACTTTAATATGAAATAGATTTTTTGAGTTGAATAATATTTGAATATTTTAAAATCACAAGATTGCAGTAAGCAGTTAAAAAAATTAAACAGCTGATACAGTATACTGCAACTTATAAATAATGCCACTGATAAATTCCTAATATACAGGGTGTCTCGTAGCTACTAGCAAAAACTTTACAGGTGGATTCCTGCCTTGATAATGAGTTGAACATGTTCAAGCAACCATGACCTAATATCAATAGTTATGGAGATATGCAATATCAAAGTTTGCATTTTTTTAAATCAATATTTCTGACTTATTTTTTGCAAAAAGTTGAACTATCATTACAGTAACTTATTTAGATTATGAAAAATTCGTTTGCTTTAATACAAGTCGAATAAAATGATAAAAACCTTGCAAAAATTGAAAAAAGTTTGTTTCTTTACAAGGTTTTTATCATTTTATTTAAGTTGTATTGAAGCAAATGAATTTTTCATAATCGATATAAGTTACTGTAATGATAGTTCAACTTTTTGCAAAAAATAAGTCAGAAATGCAAACCTTAATATCTGTATCTCCATATATATTGTTATTAGATCATGTTTACTCGATTATTTTCGACTCGTTATTAAAGCAAGAAACACCTGTAAAATTTTTGCTACTAGTTATGAGACATGCTTCACTGCCAGATGACAACATTTTCAATGACTATTTTGGCTGTTTTATTTTGTAATCCTTTGGTAGTGATGAGATTGCATATCTGATTTATGGCTTTTAGAAATATTGTTTCATAAATTTTAGCTTTATCTAATGGTAGAAAAGGTGGATGGTGGCATTAGTTACACATTTTGTATACACGCTTATAAATGTATGGAAAAAGTATACCCACTGTGCATTAATTCACAATTAATTACAAAGAAGAGCTCCAATCTCTTCCTGGTTGGTTATACACATGCGTACTAATTATTTTCTGTTTATTTATACATGTATTTATTAAGCCAATATTTTAAGCATTTTTAGTTACAGTTCACTCATAACGCACCGACACTTAGATATTTACACATTCTAATTTTATAGACCCCAAGCAGTGATCAGAGAGCTTATGGCCTTTCTTCAAATATTGCGGGTTAATCAGTTGCAATTATTAGATTAATCTACTTCTGCAAAACTTATTAAACATTCTCTTATCAGTTTTTGGAATACTCACACTTTAAAATTACCATGACAAGTACTTGACTCTAATAACCGACTCCCTATTTGACACAACACTAGTTTCTTTTGATCAAAAATTACAAATATAAAAATCATTTATCTCGAATTTATCAGAAAGTTCTTTCATGTAAATTTTTTAAAGAATGACGTTTACTGCGTGCACCCACTGTTCCCTCTGGTTTTTGTACTTGCTGCGCAAAAAAGGTTTCAATCAGTCATTTTTCAGGTGCTGAAAGTATAAAATGGACTATTATAGTAGTGGATTTCAGCATACAAATAAAAAAATAGAATTTATTAAGTACCGAATTCCTGAAATATTTTGAAGTCCCACAAACATAGATGACACATGGTGATGTAAGTGTAATTATTACGGTCCATTATCAATATACTCGTTCCTTTATCAATATATGATTTGAATTCTTGAAAACAATACGTTCTTAGGTTTATTTTTAGTGAAGTGTCGTCATCTTTTTGGGGAGATGTTTACTTTATCAGAATGATTCTCGGAATGTTGTGCATAGGGCGCGGCAACATTTCATAAACTAGAAGCCCGCGCGCGCAGCTAGAGGGAATACTGGCTGCAATCATACTTTCTGAAAAATTCTCATCCCAGATTTTACTAAAGCTTTGGCTATTACTCGCGTGACCGTAGACACAATAGTGGATTGCTTAGACACTGTTTAATTTCAACAATGATGATATAAACTTTGTATAGTTTTGGGTGAGCTTCCCGACAGTCATTTGTACAGTTTGTAAGGTTTAATCATCATGTTGATTCATCCGTGGGATGGTTATTAACTTCTCGGCGGGGTTTTGTCAGGTCCGGGAGGGGCATCAGGGGTCGGTTCGTGGAATGGCTGGAGCATGCTGCGGAATTCCACTTCCAACGGAAATGGTGAGATATCCCATCCCACGTGTTGACCGTACAGTAATACCTCACTGTGTCAAGTTCCTCGGTCACGGGCCTGACTCAAAACTGCACCTTACTGTAGATTTTTCTCCACAAAACATGTTTATTATTATTAACCTCATTATTAATAGCAGTGTTCTGAAATATTAACAAAATGCAGGAAGTTTTCATTTTAGCTTTTATATTAAATTCAAGATATTATTGCTATGTTTAGTATTATTTTTTATTATAATATTGTTTTTATTATAATCATTATTCTTCTTATAATAATCATGATTCTTCTTATTATCTTTTTTTACAATGTAGTATATTTAATTTATATAAATATCTATTTTTCTTTCTCGTTTGTGAAGTTCATATTGAGGTATTGCTGTATTTTTTTCCTGTTTACTTTAAAACAGAATTAAACATGTCAAATGTACCTGGTATTTTGAAAATATCATTTGGTTTTATTATTTTTTCCTACCGAGTACATAAATGCATATAATGTTTTATTATTTTCAAGATATCAATTCAGCAGTAGTTTTGTTTTTTGCGCAGTGTAAAATATTTATCAAGCATTGTAGCCTTCACCTAAATAATCACATTGTTTATGTTGGCTGTATTTATACATTATTCATGGTTTTCTTCACCTTTTTTTAAATTTATTTACAATGTTTAAATAAAATTCGACATTGATCAAAATATGTATCTATAAATATATTGATATAATATTATGCATAATAGAATATTCTTTGATATAATTTTAATATAACCATTATCTTTCAATTTGTTTTTATATATATATGCACATTAGGTTGTTTCGAAAATAATGGCTGATTTAAATATCATTTTGAATATTCTTATTTGTTAGAAAATAATTATTACTTTATTTTTGTTTGGACAGATGAGTTGGACATTTAATTTGCTCTATTATTTAACGAGGGAGTGTTAACAAATCACGTGGTTCCATTTTGAACCACTTTCACTCCATGTAGCCTTGATATGGTTTTTGCCTTGACCCCTCCTATCCTTGAGAACATAGTTTTTCTTATTAACCCCCCCTGGGCCGCGACAGGCACAAAATAATTTATTTATCGACGGCCGCGTATCATTTGAAAAACGTAATTTTTTCCCAATAGAGAAATCCTGTTGTGACCTGTCGTTCCATTTTCAACTCAAAAACATCACGGATTATATTTTAAATCAACAATCAAAACAGAAGTTTTTCTGCCGTCAAAATCGTATAGAATTGTCATAGATGGCGCTCTGATCGCGTGTTGTGCAATCGAAATTCAAATATTCCATCGTCAAGGTCACGCGCAATGTGCGCGGGAAATACGATTTATTTTTTTCGATTTTCGATTTATTTGTACACGTATATACAAATATATACGATATGTTTTGCGATATTTGTCAGTTTTTGTTGGTTTATGATTCAATTGAATACTAATAGTGATTTATTAACAAAAATACACGCAATTTTGTTGCGTTTATTTGAAATATGTGTGTGTGTGAAAGTGTATCATATTTATGTGTTATGAGTGCGATGTCCCGTCGTGTGCCGTGCCACAAAATATATCACACAGAAGATTATTATTATTAATAGTAGTGTTGTCTCTAATAAACAAATAAAAAAATTATTATTATTTTTCAGAAAATGTTGCGCTGGCAACATTATGGAAATTCAAAAAAAGATTTTTTTTTTACTTAAATGATAAAAAAATCATTGCGTTTCGACACTTACGATAAAAATAATATGAATGTGTGTGTGTTTTTTTTTAATATACGCATGTTTTCATGGTTTTTTCGTAAAAAGAAAAATCACAAAAAATTCCGAAAATTTACGGCCCACAACAAGTTAATTCCAGAAGACTTCATATGGAGAATGACTCCAGGAAACAAAGTAAATATTGCTCAGAATGCAATTATGGCCAATGAGAATCTGTCAAAGGAAGCGAGACTAGCGGTGTATAACGGCGTTCTAGTGACAATTTTTCTTGCTTTTTTTGAAGCTAAATATGCTAAAATGAAGCTAAATAGGTTAAAATAGCTGCGGCGTTTTTATTTTGCAACAGAAAACAACATTTATCTGATCATGCACTGCTGGGGTGTAAAAATTGTACGACACAGGCGAACCCGCCACTAGTGATGGTTAAAACTTTATTTTAACCGGTTATTTTCGTTACGACCATTTGGAATTCTTATCTGAATATATCTATGATTGATAACCAAGTTATAATTGTTCTCGAGTACCGATAATTGCCTATCGAAATGCAAAAAATCAGTTGCCAATCATCGATGCAATCAGATACAAATCTCAAATAACAGTGGTGTGTCACCGGTTAAAATTCCATCACTACCCACCACCGTTAGGTTTAGAAAAAACATTCCAATAAGCCTCGTAAAGTTTACTGTACAGCATAATTTCACAACGCTTTAACAAGCACTAGGATCAGAGATGCACTAAAGTTTACTTTAACCCTTACTACACCAAGTATGAAAAAATGCTTATCCTCCGAAGAGGGGTACGAAAAAACCCCAAGAATATGTTTGAATGAAGACATGTTTTTAAGTGTATATAAATCCTTATTATTCGCATCAAGGTTTAATGATTCCTATTTTTTTTGGAATTTTGGGGATTTTAAGTCATTTTAACACTAGGTTTACGGGCATTTTTTATATACCTATCTCTACGGCACCCGTCAAATTGACGGATGCACACAAGTACTTCGTTTTTTCGTATTATATGACTTATTTAACTGTTTTATTTAACTGAAGTCTTCAATTGTTCAATTGAAATGGTTTAATTCTTTTTTAGAATACGACGCGCTTCTATTTCTGTGCAGTCTTTGATATGTTCTAACATGCGTGTATCAATTATTAGTTCGAAGGCAGTTCGCACATGACCCGACATCAAATTTCTTTTGGAATATCCAGTAGATCCTGCGACACCTTTGAATATTGTGTTGTTTCATAGCAACATTTATGGATTCAAGCACCTGATGATTGCTTCCAGTAAAGAAAACTACCTGAGCTTTATTCTACTGGCACATTTGTAGGCAAGAATGCCCCGAACCAACAAATTTTTTAGTTTATTAATTCTAAAGTATATTGAATTAAATATGAAAGATAAAATCTGTAGGCAAGAATGCCCCGAACCAACAAATTTTTTAGTTTATTAATTCTAAAGTATATTGAATTAAATATGAAAGATAAAATCTGCCATTGTTTTCTGAACAGCTAATTAAACTGATAATCTTACGAAGCCGCGTTGCGTACAGGTAAACAATCAATTAAATGCCATAGTCTTGTCCGGATGATGTATATTATATTTGGCAACTGTCTCATACATTTTTTTAGTGTTTTCCTCCCCAATTTATTAATGTTAGTTCAATGGATGTTGGCTTGTGATAGTCACATTTAGTATTAGTCTTAATTAATGATGCGATATAATATTGCAGGTGAGATGTACGGACGAGGTGGCAGTGGCGGAGGAGGCTCGGGTGCCCCGGGCTCGTTGGGCGGTGGCGCCGGGGGCGTAGGAGGAGTGGGAGGAGCGGGCAAGCCGGGACAGGACTACGCCGCCTACCAGCAGTACCCACCCGCGCAGTATCAGCAGCAGGACCAGGTCAGTTTTGATAGATATTATAGTCATTAGGAGGTTGTGCACATAAATGTACGAGGTTTGTTAAAAATATTGGTGACTTCAAATTTCGCTGGATACGTACATTCAATTTACGAAAGTTTTGTTTTTGTTATGTTGGCACACATGTCCCCATTTTCTTTCAGACATTTAGCATTTTTTTTTTGACAAACATTTTGGTGTACTTGGTGAATTTTTGCTGTCGAAGAAATGGATCAAAGAATCTGTATTAAGTTTTGTGTGAAAACTAAAATGAAGTGGTCCAGGACACTCCAAATGTTGACTGTGGCATTCGGCGAGTCTACTTTGAGCAAAAAAGTTTTTAAGTGGTGCAAGATTTTCACAAAAGGCCGAGATGATATTAATGACGATGCCCGTCCCGAATGCCCCAGCACGTCGACAACCAATGAAAACGTTGAAGCAGTGAAGAAAATTGTTACGGAGAATCTTCGAATCACTATTGGAGAAATTGCTGAGGATGTCCGCGTATCGGTTGGCTCATGCCATGCAATTTTTTCAGATGTTTTGGGCATGAAAAGTGTGGCAGCGAAATTTGCTCCGAAATTTGTTCCGAAATTGCTCATTATTGACAAAAAAAAACTGTCGCATGAGCCTTGCTCAGGAGCTGTTGAGTTAGTCAATGAACATACATATTTGCTCAAAAGGCTCATAATTGCCCCTTGCGACTTTTTCCTATTCCCAAAACTAAAAGTAAAATACCCATGAAAGGATGAAGTTTTGCCACGATTGAGGAGATAAAGACCGCATCGCTGGAAGAGCTCAAGGCCATACCAAATAGTGCTTATCAGAAGTGCTTCGAGGATTGGAAAAAGCGCTGGCACAAGTGTATTGTGTTTGAGGGAGATTACCTTGAAGGGGCCAAAATAGATATTAATGAATAAATAAATATTTTTTGTGAAAAATAATGTCACCTTTATTTGAACAAACCTCGTATTTCTCTTTTCAATGTTTATCTATTTTATGTGTACATAAAAATAATTTTGTTAGTGATTAGGCGCAGTGATAGCATTTCAGTGAGAAATTCTCAATTTTTGCTGAGAAAACAACATAGTAGTTAGTTGGCCATTCTGAATTTGGCCATTCTGAATGTGGCTGAATTTAAAATATTCAGTTTTAACATTTAACCGTATTAGTGCTGAGAAGCATCATCGCGCTTCTCCTGCATCCTCATTAAAATTGTGGGAAGTGCGATGGTGCTGCATTTGTTAGTGTTTTGTGCGCGAGGTGGATATGTTATATTTTTAAAGTTTATATTTTCAATTAAATTTATAGTTTGTGTGCAGCTATGATTTTTTCCTGTTGTACTAGAAATTAAAGAAAATTGTTCAGTGCTAAAACGGTTAAACTCTTTATATTTTTATCCATCCAGTAGAATTTTGCAGCGCATTATTATATAAATGTCTATAAAATAATAAAGGTGATGTTGTAACAGGGATCTTCATACGGCGGCGTGCCTCCGCGCTCTGCGTACGGATCAGCAGGTGAGGGAGGATACTCAGCAGGGGTAGCGCACCCATCCCACCAACCCACCACACAACCGGGCCAGCTGCAGCCGCAGAAGCACTTTGACTTCACCAAGGAGTGGCCCGCGTCGTGACCGCCCCACCACCATGCCAAGTGAAACGCCACCGTGTCTGACCCCTCCCCCTTCCCCCCTGACCTCCCTACGGACAGAGTCGTGCGATACGCCTGCGACAAGTCGGCCCAGCAATCGGTCAAACTTAAATCCTCCGACATCTTCGCACCGTACGATTTCAACGAAAACCTTTGCTACACCGACGATTCCCGAGCCGTGGAAATGGCTACCTATTCTGTGGGAAATCTATCGCTGGCTGATTCGGATGCGCAAATCTATCCCGCGCATTACGGCGTGAGTATGACCGCACCCACCCCTGACGCCGCGGAGGTCAACTACTTGTCGGGCGTGTCGTATTCCAAGGCCGGTGTGAAGGTGAACGCCTTCCGACAGTACCACCTCACGCCGGGGGGCAGGGCCATATCCTACGCCTGGCTCTCTACCGGCAGCTTGGACTGCGTCAGTAACGTGGGTGTCATGATGCGCCCGTTGCAGGCCGCCCCCTACAGAATCCCTAACCCCAGAATGTTGGCTTACAATATTTAATCCCGTGTTATTGTTTAGTCGTTCAGTTAATCTGTTTTAGAAGTACGCAATGTTTTGCTGGGCCCATTTCTGATTTGGAGGTGTTGTAGTAATGTAGTTTAAGTTTATTGTAATACATTTTGTTTTTAATTGTAAGCCTTTAACGCTTAAGATTGTAGAATTTTTGATGACTACCTTTTAAAACCACACGAGCATTGCTTTTACGCGTCAGGTTAAATTAAGGTTAATTTTAAAATCTCGGCCACTTTGCCCTTAGCATGTAAACTTAGTTACATTGTATCTTGACATAGGACACACAGGTGGTACTCTGACGACCCGGCTAACGAAACAAGGCTGACGATACTCGTATAACTATTGGGCTCGACGATTAGCTGATGTAACATTTTATATGTTGTTTTTCTTTTCACCAATTATTTCAACTATCGGTCTCCGGTGCGCGGCGGCACGCGGCGGTGCGTTTATCTGCGGAACGGTGGGAGGCGGCTTCCGTGGCACGCGACAGACCCCAACTACCTTGCCTAGTTTTGACATAAAGAAACCTACATGTAAGCTATAAATATTAGATCCTCGGTTATATACCCCTAGACTAGAACTGATTAGGATTAACTTATGCTTTAACTGTAAATTCATCACATATGTTTATTATTGCAGATTGCGTTTGGTTGTTTCCCCCTTATTTATACCAATCTGACCGACACACATAAGTTAACTAATTTTAAGCCTCAAAGCTCAAGTCGCATAAGCATAATGATAGTAAGACATATGTTTAAATAGCATAAACGTAAAATACCTTATACTTAACCTTATCTACATTGGAGTGAGACAAAATATATAAAACATGGTGATGTACATTGCCTATCTACTTTAACTTACTATCTAAACAAAAGTTACAGCGAGTTTAGGAAATTTGTATAAAGATAATAAGATGCCTAGGAAATATATAAGGCGGAGAGGGAAGGCCGGGGGCGCCCTGTAGGGCTCATCTAGAGAATAATTATACTTAATGGGTTATATAGCTCTTCCTAAGTGTTTCATCATTTGTACATTGCTTGCTTGATTAAGCTTTATGATTATTATAGTGAGTATGGACACTGATAATGTTCCTTGGTTCATTACGAGATAGGTAATTATGTTTATTCTTACAGTTAGGTTTAAGGGGCTACGTTCTAAGTAATTAAACCTTTGATTAAACAATGGCTGCCTTGTGGACCCTACGGGCGACCTCGCACGCTCTCCCTGCTCCGCAAGTCTGTGTTATAAAATAGTTTATTTTATTTACTTTGTTGTGATACTATATTCAACTATGTATATGTAATCCATCTATTGAGGTACCTAAGTAACTTTAACTGTAGACGGCCCCCGTCGCGGCCGGGCCGTACCTTGTGTGACTTGCGGAGATTCCCCTTTCTTGGCCGCCTTTATATATACTTGAATATATATATATTATATAGACTATTTATTTTTACTACCCAAATTTTATATCCGGTATTATTAGGATCTCTTAGTGTGAGTTTCTTTTTATAAAGTTTGCGGACTGATTCCGTTATTTTTTAGTTGAATGTTTTGTTGATATTTTTTTTGTTAACATTATTTTAGCGAAAGATATTTTAATTTAATGTAGAGTCTTGATAGATTATTTTATTGCATGCGCGCCTTTGGATAATACTAATATTACGGTACACTACATTATCGGTTATTCCCCCGAAAAAAGATGAAATATTTACGGCCCCTCGGTGTCAAATTGTATTATACCATAAAACTATATAGACTTGTACGATTCTTGACAAATTGGCAATCGTGCGAAACAAGATTAATATTATTAACTTAATTGAATTAAACCTAGTTGTTGAATTATAAAGTGAAAAATTTATCTTTACGAAGTATAGATGAGAGTGCAAAATGGTTTTATTGTATAGAAATTTATCGAATGATTTAATTGAAATAGGTAGAAAAATATGTAAGATTGTTACTCGATGTTCTCGGTCTGTCGCTAGGGAGGCACCTCCGCAGTGCCGGCTGTAGCCCCCGCCCGCCGGCCCCGCACCGCACCGCCGCAGCACCATCACGGCCCGTACGGGAGACCACTTATTTGATATTGCTTTATTTATATATTAACAATATATTTCCCTTAGTATACAAATTGACATTTAATATGGCGTTATTAATGGTATGATTATCTTTTAGTGAGTAGGCTTATGGATTATTATTTGGAGACATTCTTCCAACTATAAAGCTAATGGAAACAAGATACACTTTGATACATTGATTATATAATATAGCGATTGCATCTTTTAATAATTATAATCAATTTAATCATGAGTTTTAGAAATTGTAGTGATTTTAAGCAATTATTGAAAAAAAATGTAACACTACGCATTATATATATATATTTATATATATATGTACGTATATATTGTGAAAAAATATATAAATGTAATTAATGAATTTAACTATCGTAATTGACTAATTATCAGTTGTTGACACAGCCGTTAGATTGTAGTTTTGACGGTAACGTTTATATTGACATTTATATGACACGTAACATAGGCCAGAGAAGCATTTGTGTACGGAAGGCGAAGGAGTCCTTCCTGGTTCCCTGGGTGGGATATTCTAAAGTTTTGGTACAACTGCGGGGAGCCCCAGGCATATATATATTACCGCAGCGGATGCCCCGAAATACAAATTACACGTTACAAATATTGTTGCAGGTATTTACTCATTACAAATGGTTATTAGTAAAATTTATACATAATGAATTCTCTTAATATAATGCACGGAGACACACAAATATTAAAGTAAATTATAAAGATAGAGCAAGTGTTATTTATTTGTCTTAATTAAAGTTTTTAATTGTTAATAGTAAAATAATGCAAGAGTACATTAAAATCCGCGGTTTCTAGGAACAATTTCGACTGATGTACAGGTATCCAATAAGTTCTACCTACTAATAATTACGGTTAACTTGATAAAATTTTAAGTAATTAATTTTTATATTAGTTTTACACATCACAGAGTCACTAAAATTAATTCAATGTCAAGTGTATGTGTCGGAGAGAGGAAGCGAGGAGTGTGTGCGCTTGCTGCGAGAATAGACAAATGGAGGAGGTCGCAGGTTTCTGTCTTTTTGATTTGATTATATTGTAAATGCGCTTGTCCCAGAAATGTGTCTATGTATTGTGCAACCAAATATATTAATATATCCTTAATGTCAAATCAAAAAACTGAAATAGACTTGTATAAGTTAACTTTATGTTTATTATAAATTATGATAGAAGAAGTCGTCCTAACCTAAAATAATTAGTTGATTACGGTTTAAATTATTAATTTTAAAATTGTTGTGTGAAATTTAAGTATTGATAATTATAATTGTACACATGTTACATTAATTAATTTCAAGTATATATTTAGTAGATACTGCATTGATCATAGGTGAATGAATACACAGGGGTGATCTAGCCGTTAGCCCTCGTATCCTAACTAGATACATGTTTCGTAGTTTCTATATTAAGCTTTCTTTACATAATGGTTTTATTACTGGTTTAAATATTAATATTACCACTTGCAAATATTTGTGGAGTATATATCTATTTGTAAGAACATTATTCTACGTAGATAAAAAGGAAAATTTAAAATGGAAAATGGCATTTTCAATTCAAGAAACCTTCCTTCCATTTTAATCCTACCATTTGTGTACAACCTCGTACTTCGCAACTTGTCACATTATTTTAGGTTACCTCCCGAGATGAATATCATAATACTGGTAGCATAAAGTTGTTCTTATCTTTCTATTTTTTGAGTTGTCAAGTACATATTGATATTGATTACACAAATGTTCCCACGCCCATCCTTCCACCCACCTCTGGTGTCATCTCTGTCAGGTATGCTTCATCATCATAGGAGGCTTTGAACACCGCGAGCAATGGCAGTATTTTCCTAATGTCATTTCATTTATTCTTTACTTTAAATTTTATCCTACTTTCTTAGTTAAAAATGTTTAATGTCTACTGTGATGATATTTAAGATTAATTATTGGCTCAAAGTGAGGAGTCTTCAAAGAGAGAAGGACCGAATAGAACGTTTCCAGGAGCGCGGGCGCGATAAGAATACAGGTAACTATGCTACATTATATAAAAGGGTGTATGATTCCTGCTGGTTGAATGGTTCCTAGAGTATTTTTGATAATGTGCCATTTAGAACCAAATACACTCAATTCTCTATTTACACGTTAGATTAGAACCCGAAAACTATAAAACAGAATACAGTGTGTTGCGAGAATTAGTGATGCAACGAATAATGAAATGTTTCGGCGTTAACTTTGTGGAAATCCATTATGAACAAATAATGAAATAAAACAATGAACCTTGTTTTTTTTTCCACTTATATTTGAGCACTTGTTTCACTACATAGTGAAACAAGTGCTCAAATATAAGTGGAAAAAAAAACAAAGTTCATTGTTTTATTTTATTATTTGTTCATGCAACGAATACTTTCACGAATACGAATATCAAGCCTACTATTCGGCGAATACGAATACGAATAATTCAACAAGGTAAAAAATAATATACCAATGTTCTTTTTTTACTAAGAGATTTAATTATCAAAATTTACCACCGCACAAAGCACTACATTTCTTTTATCCTTGCATTCCCAGCAGTCGAAAATAAATCACTTTTTTCACGCTTACGAGAGGTCCTGTTATTAGATATAATTTGAAATTATTTTATAAGAGTTAACAATTTTACAGACAACGGAAATAAAATAGAATTAACAATACGTATTACAAAACAAAAACTGCATGAGCATACAGAAATGAGCACCTACCTTATTAATAACCCAACGAAACTAGATGAAAGAATTCATGTTCTACTGTGAAACAAGTAACAATTGGCAACTTGAGAACTCTATAAATACATTAATTTAATGTTAGGGGAATCCCCGATAATAGAGTGCATAGATGTGTTCGGATACATGGTGCACAGCCAAACCGTAATTTGCGTTGCGTTCAGTTATAAATAGTTTGTATTCGGTAAATATCTACTGTTCGGCAAATACAAATATTCGTATTCGTTGCATCACTATTGAGAATCTCTGATTTTACGCAGCCAAAAATGAAGAATATGGAGATGTGGCACTGATCAGCAGCTGCACATTCTAGAGTGAGAATGCGGTATAATCACCACCCCATAAATAGCGTTAATAATAATAATAAAGCTAGAGTAGTGAGGGACGCATTGACAGCAGACAAGTGAGTTTATTTATATTGTGACCAGCACCCCTCACTACTCTGACGCATTGATGTTCTCGTATCATACCTGAGGTCTCAGACTTTTGAAGCATAAATTTGTTATTTTATGAAGTGTCCACGACGTATCATTACTGAATACTTGAAATAGAACATAATTTAAAAAAAGGGTCTTAAATCAACAACTGACTGCATAACCAACCACATTTTAATAGATTTTTGAGTTTAAGCTGATAAATTATTATACAATACATGTCGTCGTAGTAAATTATCTAGTTTAAAGAAAATAATACATCTTAAGGCTGGACATTCACTGGAAATGCATATTTCGGAATTCTTTTTTTTTTTTATGAGGGTTTTTATTATTCATTTATATCAGAACGTATATTCGAAACTGCAATTGTTTAGGGCAATAACTTAGGTAGAACCTTTGTTCTTATATAAAAGTAATACTCTGAATATTATTTACAATAATTAAGATAATATAATCGACAGGTTGCAGCCAAAAAATCATTCTTATACTTTATACGTATAAAAAACCTTATACATACATATAATAAATATTCATTAAAATTTTGCACTGCCTATGACACTAAAAACGGTTTTTTTGGTTAGGGTCTGTCGATTAATGCTTATATTTTCTTAATTATTGTAAATAATGTTCAGTTTATTACTTTTATATAAGAATAAAGCTTCTATCTAAGTTATTGCCCTGAAAAAATTGCAGTCTAGAATGTACATTCTGATATAAATGAATAATAAAAACACATTTTTGTAAAAAAAACACTGAAATATGCATTTGCAGTGAATGTGCCGCCTTAATAACAGGAGGATCCAAGAAGAACTCACTTTGTGGATGCATTCTTTTGCATGAGATTGGAATAAAATTACTTTGTTGCTTCAAACATTTTGGTCTTCATTCCAGCGGGAAAATATTTTCCAATATAGAAAGGAACTCGTAGGATTGGAAACACACTTTTAACAGGGTTGAATTCAAATGGTATTTTTTAAATAAGCCTCATTTGAACTGTGTAAATATCGAAACATACCGTGTAAAATAACATCAATTTTTTCTAAACAGTGTCAGATCGAAAAAGTGTATGAAGAGAATTGAGTGTATATTATATACCTTCATTTTCAATTTCTGCTGACTCCTGAGAACAAATCAAAATGCCAAAAAATGTATATTCTGAGAAAATGGTGCAAGTCATTTGGGTGAGATTATTTTAAGTTCTATTTTTAAATCCGACAATCATAAAATAGTCGATCTCCATTAAGCTAGAGAAAGTTTATGGTGTGTACCAATTCATTACTTTATACAGTAGATGGTGATTTGAATGAATGATCGGTTTAGTGACTGCTGGAACCAGCTTCAAACCTTTGGTTTGTAACAGAAGACCACAGGCATTGTGTGGTTTATCGACGTCTACTGAATGATTTGTGCGAGGCGCAATAAAGAATGCTATGATCTTATGAGATGAATAAAAAATGTTTTTCTTTTATAATAAGGAATATTGGTATAGGTATGTAATATAATATTGTTTACAGTAAAACCTCAGTAATTCGAAATTAAGGGGACCTAAAAAAACCATTTTGAATTACGCGGAACCCCGTTAATTCGAAATTCAAGGTACAAAAAAAAATTAAAAATTCCAATAAAATTGCGAAATCTGCCAAAAATCGTAAAACTCCTGAAAATCATTAATTTAGTAAAAAACTTCTGTATTTAAGAAATCATTTTGAAAATTCAATATTTATTATGCTAATATGAAGACCGCGACATTTATAGCGAAAGTGCTCCGATATTGATGTATTTGTTGTTTTCACTTGTGAAAAAATCGAATTATGTTAACTAAAATGTATTGATTTATGCCACAAAGACTAAAAATTATTTCGAAAAATCAAAAACGCGACGTGATTGTGAAATTGGCCAAAAATCATAAAACTCATGAAAAAAAACATTAATTTTGTGAAAAACGTCTGCATTTTTGCATATTTCAAGAAATCATTTCGAAAACGCAATATGTATTTATTATGCTTATACAAAGACTGCCACATTTCTATTACTAAAGTATCCGAAATTGACATATCTGTTTTACTTGCGAAAAAATCTAAATATTTTTTTTAATTACGTCAAATTTAAAAAAATTCAATTGATTTACGGCGCAAGGGGCTAAAAATTATTTCGAATTACGAATTATCGGGGTTAATCTAGTATGAAATTAGCATTTTGGAACTTGTGGGTTTTAAAAATTTCAAATTATGGTGAATTTCAAATTATCGGGGTTCGAATTAACGGGGTTTTACTGTATTTTAAATGCCTTCTCATTTTTTATAATTTCTTTGACAACTTATTCTCATTTTGAAATTTGAAGTTATTTTTGAAACGTATTTGAGATAAATACGTTTCTTATTTCAAATTAAATGTTCAACACCGTTATTTATTTTACTTTTAATAGCAGGTCGTTGATGACTCTGATAGATGGTCCTAGTGTTACATTAATGTTTATTGTAAAATCATCTTCCCTATGTAAACTCAGACATCTATTAAAAATGAATTTTAGGCTGTTATACAGATACATAGAAAATACTCCTCAAAAAAAATTAATGTAAAAGCGGACAAATACGCTCATTTTGTATGCAAAGCCACACTTCAAACAGCTCTTCTCTAAAATATTTTTCTTTGCTGATGTCTTAGTTTATGTAGGGACTGTCGAAATAACTTCAACTAACGCATGGAAATAAAAACACTTGTTTTTTAGTTCTACATTTTTAATTTTTATGAGATGCGTCACTCCCTATGAGGGCATTATCAATCTACATATAAATGCGAGTTGTGGAATGTAAAATATTTAGATTGATAATACCCTCATAAGGCGAGAGGCTTCTCATAAAAATTAAAAATGTAGAACTAAATGTAAAAATAAGTGTTTTTATTTCCATATGTGTGATTTTGAAGTTCTATAAACTTAGCTACGAAACAATAAACATCCACTAAGTTTGTTTAAATATTCCAATACTTTTTCTTAATTGATTAAATTTAATTTATCTGCACATCAAGGTGTTAGAAATTATCCCACAATAACTGAGGGATAATATGTATTGTGGAAAAATGATAAATGTGCGTCACATCCGCTTTCTGTGGTTTTATGGTTTGAATGTAATTTGACTGTGTGCTTGGTTTCTTCTTTCTTTCTTCTTCCTAGTCGAGACAGGTAAATTTAACTGCAGGTTATTTCACCGGAAGAATAGAATAAAAGTGTACACTATTCGCTGCAGATGTGCATTGGGCAGCACCCCGTCCTAGGTTATATTTATGGTAAGTTTGATCACATACACTTTATATAAAAAATAATGGAGATACACTTTTTTAGAATAATGTTGGAATAATGTACAACCGATGGATAAGCTATTAAATTGGTGTAATTATAAATAATTTCAAGTATCTTTTGTCTGAAATTCATAATATTTTTAGGGCTGTACTTGTCCAACATTAGTTTAAATCTGTTGTTTGTTATTTGACATTTTATAAAAAATACATTAAGCTATTGTATCAAGATGATTATTATATCTTAAGTACGTTTTAAGTATAAGTTGATCTTAGCACATTTTTTAAGTACCCAGAGTCATAAATAGATATTTATTTTTGTTATAAATAACTTTTTTAAAGTACTTCAGTGCAATATTTAAAAGTTAAGATGTGTTCAGTGTGCGATGCTATAATGCGACTTATGTGTATTAGTAGCCTCATCACGATGTAACAGTGTGATGTAACATGCCTTTCTAGTTCCTCGATTCTTTATTCGCTGACAATTTAGTATGCACAAATTTTTAATTTCTTTGGTATCGTGAATGACATTTGGCAATTCCTACTGAAAATGGCGAGCTGTGCCGCAGTACACTTTCATTGGTTCATTGTGATGTGGCATTAAATGCATATCTGTACACGACTTTATTTTTAAAATTCTTTTGATCGATTAAATGTCAAATAATAAAAAAAGGGTGTGCGAAGGCTTTCAGCAACGTAATGGACAGGACAAGGACGTCTCAAGACTAATATAAACAAGGTGAGATAATTTCAAAAACACATTTATATTTACTATTATAAAATTTATTATTATTTATTTTTCTTAAACCTGAAAATCTAAAATTATTTCTAAACAATTTTATTTAATGTATGGTGGAACTTCCTATGTAAAAATCATGTCATTTGTTCTCTGAAATTCATATCATTTCCTTCACATATATTGGATTTTTTTTATGCAGTAGAATCTCGTTCATTCAAAGTTCAAGTGACCCGAAAAAAGCATTTTGAATTATGCAGAACCCCGTTAATTCGAAATTTAAGGTATAAAAAAAAATGTCAAACGTAAAAATCAAAATATCTTTTTCGTCAAATTTTGTCAAAACTTCTTTCAAAAAAATTTCAAATTATATGAATTAAAATGTTTTGAATTATGGCACAAGGGAGTAAAAATTATTTCGAATTACGAATTACTGGGGTTTTGGAACTATTGGAGTTTTCGAATTATCGGGGTTAATCTGAAATTAGCATTTGCGACTTGTGGGTTGAAAAAATTTAGAATTATGGCAAATTTCGAATTGGTGGGGTTTTACCGTAATTTGTTTTTAAATTTGCTGCTTAATATTTTCTTTAAACCTGTAAAACTACATTTTTTTTTCTTGGAAGACATCTTCCGCACTTCATAATTCCATAAATATCTTATGAACAAAGAAAATTTCATTCAAACCTCCTAAATATGTTGTAACTATTTCACACGGCCCACTTTGTTTATGTGTAGATTTTGCCTGAATGTTCATCATGTTTCCGCTCCTACTATCTCCTTCATATTTTGGTAAACCGAAGTTGATTGAATGTAGGTGGTAATGTAGAATGGAAATCGTTGAAACATGAAACAATAGGGACTGAAATATTTTTACATGAAAAAAGAATTTAAATAAAATCCAATGTTTCAGAAATTTTGAACAAACGCAGAAAAAGAGTTAAATTTTTTCAATACATTACGCTAGTCAGGGTAAATTTTACAAGCGTTTTAATCCGTAAATTTTTAATTTAAATATCTTCTATATTTTTAGTAGTGTATTATTTTTGCGTCGTATTATTTATTGAAAAATAACGTCTTCACAATTTCACCAATTTTCTCTTCTGTTAGAATTTGCATTTCATAACTGTACACTGCAATAGACTGATACAATTGATTGTGTAATATACTGAATATATTATGCACAAATGTGTATAATATAGTGTATTAATTGCTATCTTTGCTGTGGTTTGTTGACTGCAGTATCTAAATATGTAACACGCTGTTTTAAAGTTTTTTTTTTTTAATAAAAAAGAGATGCCAACACGGAATACGTGTCGCTTCACTATTATTACTATTTTCAAATTAAATAATGATCATGGTAAAGCTGGAGAGCAACGTTATAAATCATTTCCGTGTAAGGGTGGTACATAGTTGAATGAAAAATAATTTTTACATTTAATATTATTAAAAAATTATTGCATTTTTTACGATCCTGATTGGTTAATGCAACTATAATTGGATAATTGAGAGTTAACTATATCTCTTTTATGCCCGTTTGGGTGACTATAAAATTTATAAAAATTGTGGTAAATTAAAATATAACGGGTGCTTTTCAGACTTAATTTCAAATTATTGTATTTTTCATGTCATTATCCCACGTTTTTCTACATATCTTCTTCCTGTATGTATTTTCTATCTGTATCTTGATATTTTGTAAGTCCCATCAGTGAAGTCCATCGAGTGAAAGTATGCCTCTACATTTGGGAAAGATAATTGAATTAGTATGTATAAGCTGTGCGACAGAATTTGTTTCGTTGTGTTGATGTTTATCAGGGGCGTGCAGTAAGAACATTTAAGTAAGCATATATTTTGAAAAAAAAAATTTAATTTAAAGATATATCTTGCAATGTTCCCATCAAAATTATTACTATATTATTCATATTTTAATATATCATTCTGTTACATAAATATTTTATTTTGATGTTTTTTTCCAAAATAAATGTCTGCGTAAAAGTCATGCCTCAATATACGCACTGCATGCGCCTGGTGTTTATACCTGTAAACACCAACACAATGAAACAATGTGCGACGTTTGCACTGTTTATATATACTAACTCGATTATCTTTCTTAAATGGAAAGAGGTCTTCCTACTATTGCCTGCCCAACATAACTTGGCGTGCGGCAGGATTGGAACTAAAATCCGCCCGGCCCGCACCCGACGGCAACCCCTCACCCTGTAATTCAGTACAATTTTGTATTTGCTCGGGAGCTGTGACATCTTGATTACCAATATACACTGAATTATTATTTCCAAAACAACCAAAACATTCCGGGAGGGTGCAAGAACAATTGCCAATGAAGTATTAAAGTTTTGCGAAGCTGAAAAAACAAATAATGGACCGATATTACCGTCTGACAGTTTGACAGACAGAGCGGCCGCCGCGGAGCGCGCTGTTACCCGACCAAATTTATATTGAATGCTCTGATACTGGTCACCGGACATTCAGTACATTATGTATTGTGTAATAAATATACAACCTGGCAACTTCTGTTTCGCGACAGGGGCGACCTCCCTCTCACGCCAAGTTATCGTGGTGGCACTCTAGCTAGGATGTAAAATACATTATTCCACTTGCACATAGACATATTCTGGGAATTTTTTTTGTCATGTTGATGTTAACTAAAATGTCTTTAATGTATAAAGTTTGCAAAAATATAAACTAGCGGTTCCCTCGTGATTTTCCTTATCCATTCACAAAGTATGTTTATGAAAAAAGAGGAGAGATTTGTGATAATTTTGTAAACAAATGGTATGTGTGTACTACATGTGTCTAAGTAACAGCATAAATGATCATTGTAGTTATTGTATGAATGTATCTCAATATAATTGATTATATAAGTCGAGAGATTTGTTGTTAGGAAACAATAAATATTAAAATCGAGTTGTAATATCTGTTTTTTAAATAATATTTCTGTAAATTTTTAAATATGTTTCTGAAAATTTTTACATATTTCAATACCATAGTAAACTAAAAATTTTATAAATGTGGTGTGAAGCCAGTTTATGTAGTGGAATATGCAGAGATTCATATAAGTGCAATTATCGCACTCGACATTGAACAATTGTTCAAGTATGAAATGAATAATTGTTTAAATATTTTAAATATACACGTAATATGATAGAATCATTGACGTGTTATAATATAGACACATTATTCTCATACTAGCCGGCTTTCATATGTAGCAAATTTTGCATTGAAAGAGATAACAAATCACGGCATACAAACGCTCTGCGTGTAGACAGAAAAATCAGGTAATTTGAAGTCACGGTGACTAAAATAACATACTCATTCTTGCCATAGTGTACGATACTCTGTTCCTTTTTCGGCGTAGCGTCGCGCCTGATCACAACGAAGGTCCGTTCGATAACGAATGTAAGTAAGGCAATTACCTTACTTTTGAGTTGCCGAGATTTCACGCTTGTAACGTATCTACAGTTTATTATATCATTGGATAGAATCATATGATAGAAAAAAATGATGGTCATTAAATTTGGAAAAACATTAACCTTTAGGTGAGTTAAATAATATTTTTATTTTTCACTTCTTAAGGCGCACATTCACTGCAAATGCATATATCGGTGTTTTTTCTTTTATGAAAATGTTTGTTTTTATTATTATTTATATCAGAATGTATACGATAGACTATAATTTTTTTTAGGGAGATAACTTTGTTCTTATATAAATGTAATAAACTGAATATTATTTACCATAATTAAGAAAATATAAGCATTAATCGACAGGCTGCGGTCAAAAAAAATGTTTTTAGTGTTCTATATTCCCGCCTTGATTATGAGTCGAAAATGTTCAAGCTATTATGACTGAATATGAATAGTTATGGAGATATGCGACAACAAAGTTTGCATTTTTTTTCTCAATATTTCTGTCTTATTTTTTGTAAACATTGGTCTATCATTACAGTAACTTATATCGAATATGAAAAATTCATTCCCTTTAATACAAGTCAAATGGAATTATAAAAACCTTCAAATTACAATTGGAACATTTTCAGGGTTTTTATCATTTTATTTAACTTGTATTGAAAAAATATAAAAAAAAAATGAAAACTTTGATGTCGCATATCTCCATAACTATTGATATTTGGTCATGATAGCTTGAACATTTTCGATTCATAATCAAGGCAGAAATATATTTATTTTTTCCAAATAACCCTGTATAAGCCTAATATGCTTTTTTATATGTATAAAGTTTACTTAATTATCTAGAATCCGTATTAACGTAATTAAGACATATTCAATATTAATAAAGTTATATGCTTTTAAATTTGCAAGAAATTTTTACATTTTTTGATGATTTTTAAATGCTTTTTTTTTTCATATTAAGAGATGATTTTAAACAATATATTTTAAGCGTTGGTACTCCGTACGGTTGTCTCGTTTCCTCGTAGCCTTTTTCTCTAGCAAGGAATACGTAAATAATACAGTCGTGCAATGTTTATCTGATATGAGGTTTGTTCATGTTTTGCTCTCGTATTGAAGTAGCATGATCTATCAACGCAATTTGACACTTTGACAGTTTGAAAGATTAAGTTTCGAGAGAAATAGAATTACATGAGAGATTCTGTTAATGCTAATGTTTTTCTCAATTTAATGATCATCATGAATAATCTCTATAATGTTAACGCCAAATCCATCAATAATATAAAATAATATGTGTTCAAAAATGTTTTTACCTGTTTCGCATCATTAATTTCTGATGCTTTAGAACCTGAAAAAACTTAACTCATACTTGAATATATACTCCAAGAATTCGTACAATGGAGAAGATACATCCGAATTTGTGTTTTAAAATATCTTATTATATTTATCGGAGATGCATTTCAACAAATGTTATTTCAAAAATCTATTCACACCATTTCTATTATTGAAGGTAATGTTTTCACATTCTTATTGCGTCTAAAGTCTGTAAGATAAAGTGTAATGCATTACTATTCAATATGTTTATTAGTGTTTCACTTTCTAAAAGAATTCCCAATACATCACGGATTGTTTGAGTGTCCAGCTATTTATGCATCATTGTAAAATAATGCAAAATCGTTTATCGCGTAAACACGGATGTTTCATAATTTTGCCGGCCAATGTGTATTATAGCAATATTATAAATTTCCCATCATTTAGCGTTACATTTTACCAATTGTATTAGATTTGATTTTTTTAAAAACTAATATTCTTCAATCCCCATTCATATGTGCCGTCTGTTGATGTAATCGTGGGCTAAAAATGTATATTACTTAACAATTTGATTCATGCGTATTATGATATTTGTAATCATGGAAAAATTGGAAATTCCTAATGTAGCTAGATTAGAAAAAGTTTTATAATACACATGTATACATGTGCAAATTCATGTTTTGTATTTCTCAAATTAACATGAGAAATTAATAAAATAATACTCTTATCCTTTACAAATATCCTTTAATCACCCTAATTGACCATTGACCTGGTGTTTACTTTGGTATGTTTGTGTGGTGGGTTCCTGGTGGTGGTGGATTGCTGCCTGACGTATTTTGATTATTTTTTATTAAAGTTTAATAAATAAATGCTTCTTCTTGTTGTTGAAAAGGTTGTCATTTTCCATTGAGGGGTTCGATTCCTGCACTTTGTTTATGTTAAAATTTTATTTACACAACAGATTCATACGAATGTAGATTTCAAAAATTAGTCTATTTATGTGATAATCGAAGATTAAAATGATTTGCTGTTTATATTTTAGACTCTGAAGCGGTAGAGGACGGAGAATTCAACGGAGGATCAGGCGATGGAACTTACCACCGCACGGCTAAGAGGTACGCCGCGGCCACTGCCCAGGTGGCTTCTTTCCACCCCTACCGCCGCTGAGCTGCTCTCGGAGCTCCAGGCAGACCACCGACCTTCCAGTTCATGAGACATACGAGGCATAGCTTCTTTTAAAAATTATTCTCCCGACCACCGGAACAGCTACAGAAGTTTGGATAAATTGCATGTTGAATAAACTATTTTAGTTGTGATGTTAATTTTATCTGCCTAATTTTATATTATGTTTCTACATATTTTGATTGGTAGAAATAAATTTCCTTGTCTTATAATTAATTTCATATATATTAATTTCAAATAAATCTAAATTAGTTTATTGATGTTCAAACAAAACTTAGCAGCTAAAATTAATGTTTTTAAGATTCTGTCGCATAGTCAAGTGGTGATTTTTTTAAACCAACATTAAATATCCTGTATTTTTTCTTCTTTCAGTTGTATTGGGTCTATTTTGACCCCCCCCTAAGTAAAATACTGTAATTAGTCATTTTTAGTTGTTTTAGTATTTCACTTGTATTTGACGCAATTCTAATGGTGGCAATTTTTTTCAATAAGTTGTATTCAATTTAACATACATATTAGAATTTAATGTACTTAAAAAATTACCACTAATTATAATATGTATGTAATATGTATCGAGGGTCCTCAGCCAAAAGGGTGTAAGTGATTATTTCGAACTTTACAGGACAGCAAAATAAAATTCTGTCAATCTGATTTTGTTCATATTTCTTTTATTATTAAACAATATCCATATTCGTTTTTGAAATACAAATAAGAAATATTGACAAAATCGGATTGACAGAACTTTCTTTTGATCTCCTGCAAAGTTCAAATAATCACATACACCCTTTTGGCTGAGGACCCTTGATATGCAAAATACTAGAACAGGTATAAATGACATATTTAATAGTCAATATAATTTACATAGGAGTGGTCGAAATGTATATTATTTTTTATTGTCATGTGAAATGAAATTCACCCAATTTTGTTTTATTTATCATTTATGAAGAAAAACTCAATTTATATTCTCAAAGAATTCAACATATTGTGTTATGTTACAACATTAATTATGAAAATAAAACATTAAGTTTTATTGAATTTATTTAGGTAAATATGTTTTTGGGATAATATGTATTAAGAAAATTACTACAAATTAAATATAATATTAAAGTAGATTAGTTCACAGTACAATTTTTCATAATTTTGAATACATACTTTATGGAAAAAACATTGATATTTTTTCTAAATTGTATTTATGTTACACCTGTGTAATATTTTATTCTATGAAATTTTTATAAATGTAGGTACATAATATGTATTGGACAATATAACCCACAATTGTGTAAAATGGTTTCTGTTTATTGAAAATTGACGCATATTAAAACAATATTTTTGTTTATACTTTTTATTAGTACAATGAATAATTTTTAATTTAATTCTTAATATTATCTTATAATGCAATATTTTCATCCCATAATAGACTTTTTCTTACAAATCTTACGACTGTTTTAATCATTTAATTATAATTGTAAAAATAATGATAATAATATGGAGGCGAAAATATATAAAATAATTATTTTGTGATAATTTAGCAGTACTGACATAAGAATATATGATGTAAAGTCATCTCCATCTCCATTTTAAAATAATACAAAAAATTAAAAATATTCTCAGGTTTTCACGGCTGTTCAGAATCTTCTGTGTGTAGTTTTTTGGGATATTTTGCCATGTATATTTGATGATGATACAAAGGGATCCGAAATGTCGGCCGGAGAGGTCAGGTGTGACAAGGCAAATTATCCCAGCAAAATATAAAAAATGCTTGTTGTGTTTACATACAATAATTTTATTGTATAATCTGGAATTTCATTAAAATGATATGTATTATACATTACGTATAATACATATCATTTTAAATGCCTTACATATACCATAAATCATCAACTGGATCTTGAACTGGAAATTTTGACAATTCATTTGATGAAGAAAAAAAATTGTACATACATAGTTTAAATTTTTGTATTGTTTCTGGAAACATGTTGCGGAATTTTTATTAAGTTAAGTCTGGAGAGCTGCCTAATTTATGTGGTGTTATAATGACAATGCAAAATAATTATTCTTTTTTTTCCAAAAATTGCAAGACAGACGCTCTTATCAAAAATTTATTTTAAACAATTGTATTGCTTTCGCCTACCATATTCATCCAAATATGTATATGTAGTGTATTTAAATATACTTGCCACAAAATAATTTTGTTGAATTCAATTTATGATGCATTAAGTCAATTTAAAATACCATCCTTATTTTAAATTATAAAAAAAACTATAATTAGAATAAGATTTTTTGGAATTTTGTGAATTTTATACATGGTATTTACATTAAAACATTTATATATTAATTCAGATAGGCCTTAATGTAATAGGGTTAGGTTATTTATTAAATAGGCTGGTGATATGTTAAAAATTTCAGTTAATTTGATGACTGCATATTCTTTATTTTTCTAATATTTTTGTTAATCACAAAAGGAACTCGATATTTTAAATCACTGTGGATTTAACTATGAATATTTACATTCCACATATATTTTGATACCATTTTTAACAAAATTACAAAATGGTAATTGTTTTAGGTATAAATAACCTAGTACATAATAAGTGAGAAATTGATATTTAAAAAAATAGAGATAATTATGATCTTTCAATCTCTAAATTTAAGTTACTTTAAAATAATTAGAAATATATTTGTGTTTTAAGAAAGCTGTTAACAGAAATCCCTTAAACTAGTCTTAATTTTTTTTTAAATTGAGCAAAATGCTATAAATATCAATAGTGATTTATTTATAATCAATGTTCTATAATATTTGATTAAATATCTCGAAAGTTTTCTTAAAAAATGTTTTATTCATAATTAATTTTTTTAAATATCTTAATGGATTGAATGTGATATTTCCTCTCCTCTATGTTTAGATTCCAAAATGTGCATGTGAAGGTACATCCTTGCTGAGCAACAGGGCTGCTCTAATTGTGAAGTGTAGCGCAAATGCTGAAAATAGATGCGGCGTAATTCTACAATCCTGCGATAATAATTGAGTTGAACAATTGAGCTTAAATAAGAAAGTGAACAATGTTTATATAACTAAGTCTAATTTTTAATTGACACCAGGTTGATATTTTCAAATTTACAACTTAATATTAGTTATTCAATTAAAAAAATTTATTAAATTGGTTACCGTATATACTCATGTTAAATTCTATAATTTTTTGGCGTTAAACGAAAAATATTACTTACACTTATAGTTGAGACACAAGGAAATGCCACAAGGTAGCCAAATGTGCAGGGACACGCAGAAATTCCAAAGCGTGAGTTCATTGTCAATGAAAAACTTGGTCACCGGAAATGCAAAAATATCACATTCTAAATATACACATTTAATATGATAGAATCATAAAATAATCAATGATATAAAAACATCAATTAACCTTCAAATTTTACATTGATTTCTAGCATTTTGAACATCACTTTTACTTATTCTCGAGTATATACGGTACTTTATTAACGTGTTAACCGGGCGAGTCCCTTTTTAATTACGCAACATATAACGGGCGCGAACTTTTTCACTAGGACATGTCAGTACGTCACGCCCAGTGGACGTAATTTCATATTATTTTTTTATATATGCTTAAAATAAATGAAAAGACAACGAAATATATATTTTTCGTTTATTTATATATAAAGTACAAAGGAAAATACAAAATTACAAACAAATAGAAAAGAATACCATAAAAAAAAATGGATTGGTACATTGATTTCGTCATCGCTGATATCGCTTTCATTCATTTTGATGGATATTTATATAAATGTATTCTAAATAAAAAGGTTGGATATAAAAAATATATAATACGAAAATAGGTAGGTAAGTATAAGTACGTATCCGTCACTGCTCACCCAGAACACGTCCACCACTCCAATAGCGAAATGATACTGATTCCCCCCGTGTCTTGAATTCATGTCGAGACACATATGGATGACCTAATACCTTTGTTATTCGAAAATATACATTCTGCCCGTTCCAGGGCGCAACATATATTTCAAGGACGTATTCATACATCCTCCTGCCCGTACCCGATATTGTTTACTTTTGACGTATTTATACGTCCCGCCCGGTTAACAGGTTAAACAAATATATTACTGATACAAAATATGACACACTTACGATGAATTTATTAACATTAATGTCAGAAAATTACATTGATCCATTTAATTTGCAAGTACCCTACAAAATACAAAAATTTTAGATAAACATTATTAGGAAAAATAATTTTATCATCGTTATTTCTTGGCAACTCCGAGTATTATACTACTAAAAATACAATTTTGCAGAATATATTCACAAATTTCTTAATAAAGCGGCCTCTAAAATCTTGCCATATTAAAATACAAATTTAAAAGCATAACAAATGGATTCACAATGATCTACCAATTCGATAGAAGCTTCGTTATAAATGGCCGACTGTCGTGAAGCTCAGGCTTTCATATCACACAAGACAAACTTCAGTCAGTGGAGTAAGCAAGTAGAACCACAACATCAACAATATTAAAATTTTATCTTACAATTATTTTCTGTCATGTAATATAATATAATATATGATAACTAGTATTCCTTGTATCAGTCCACTCTATTTAATAATTTATTTATTAAAGTAGATACCTGTGAATAAGGAATACAGTGCCTCAAACACCAGTATATTGCATAAGAAGGAATTCTGTACTTCACATACATATCAAAACAAAGAATTAACTGTCTTAAATACCAGTATAATAAGGAATATTGGTAAAGGTATGTATAATGAATGCATCATACAATAGAACCTCGTTAATTCAAAATTCAAGGGGTCGAAAAAAAAACATTTTGAATTATGCAGAACCCCGTTAATTGGAAATTCAAGGTACAAAAAGAAACAACATCCGGGAAATTCGCCTAAAATGGTTAAACTTACAAAAAAAGACATTAATTTTGGGAAAAACGTCTGTATTTTTGCATACTTCTGAATATCATTTTAAAAACGCAATATTTATTATCCTGATACAAAGGTCGTGACTTTTCTGTTACTTAAGTACCCGATACTGACATATTTGTTGTTCTTGCGAAAAAATTGAAATATTTTTTTGATTTTGTCATATTTAAAAAAAAATTTAGTTATGTGAACCATCGATTCATGGCGCAGGGGGCTAAAAAAATAATTCTAATTAAGAATTACCGGGAGTTTTCGAATTATCGGGGTTAATCTACTATGAAATTAATATTTTGGGACTTGTGGGTTTGAAAATTTTCAAATGGCAAATTTTGAATGAATGGGGTTTTATTGTATTGCTAAAAAGAAAACAGCAGAATGTTCTTAGGTTTTCATGGCCACTCAGAATCTTCAAGTTTGTGTTTACTGGGGTATTATGCTGTGTTGTTACGACCTTTCGGGCCGACGTTTCGGATCCCATTGCAGGGTCCATCATCAGGGCTGATGTGTTGTCTTGAATGTTGGTGTTGTGGTTAAGTATCGGCTTGCAATACCGTGCCGAAGTCATGATGTGTTGTGTTGTATGTATGATTCATCTGTTGTCTGATCACTATCTCTGCGGAGTCTGCGACGAGAATGACTTTGAAGCGCCGGATACCAAGATGTTTTTAATTTGAGACCATCATCTCTATTAATGTTTATCGGATGCTTGTAGATTTCTAGTGCTTCCTTGATAAGACGCGCATGGTGACTCTTAGGCTTTCCAAGGATTTTCGGTTCGAATGCACAATGATGGCCGGTATCCAGAAAATGCTCAGCCAGTGCTGATTTTTCTGGATGACCGAGTTTGCATGCCCGTTTGTGCTCGTTGACCCTTTTGGAAATGGTACGCGCCGTTTGCCCCACGTATACTTTA